>JARHVA010004869.1:765000-790000 GCA_037957365.1 Torreya grandis | reverse complement strand
CAATAAAATAATCATTTGGGCCATTACTAATGTATATAGGCTATCTATATCTTTTGTTATTTTAATAGATTTTCATATATTGATATTATCAAATATGAATAATAGTAAGCTTAACATTATAAAACATCGTAAATACATTTTTCTAGTTTATATATAATATTAATTAAATCTCATGTATTATATTTGTGTTTTTGTAATAATAAATAAACATAAATAAAGTAACTATGTATAATATTACTACAACATTAAGCACTAAGTCTATGTATAATATAAAAAATATAATCATGTACAATATTTATTCAATATTTATGTACTAACATTTAAAACATATAAATTCTAATGTCGAACTAAAATTAACATTCAAAACATACTAACTCTAACAATCTAAACACACAATTCATATAACATATTATATTGAATGTGGTATGTGAATAGGTTTAGTTGTCCCTCATTCATCCTTCAATATATACATATACATCACCCTATTCAATTATGATCTCCCTCCATCATGCTCTGAGGGATGAACTCTCCTACATTCAACTCATGACAAGAAGGTAGTCAAACACACACACACACACACACACACACACACACACACACATGATAAAACAATGCTATAACAACAAATGTAACATAATAATTATGTACAAAATTTATAATTATCCAACTCGTAATAATAAATCATCAAATCTAAGTAACATGCATATGTCCCATAATAGCATATGAATCAAATTTTACTTAAAAAGTAACAAATCAATTTAAAAATCATAATAATTAAATAAAGTAATTATGTAAATTAGTTTAGTGAGAATTTTAGGATGTAACATCCTTCCCCCTAATGATGGTAATTTTCCCTATGACACTTATTCAAATAATGGTTTTGAATAACAAATAGAGTTTAATATAAATATAACATAGTATCTAGTATCAAATCAAACAAATAAATGTCGAAATAGCTTATATAACTCATCATAGTCCTATCAAATATCACTATCTTTATAGTATTGGTCCCATAAGACCTTCCACTATGACACTTCTCTATTATGTAAATAAAGTTTGTGATTGTTACTTACTCTAATTGGTTTTACCATGACCACCTCAAGATCAAGAAACTATAAAGCATTCTAATCCAGTACATGTAAAAGATAAGATATATACTTTCTAATATAAGATACATGGAAGACATTAAGAAATAGAAATAGGGATGGTGGAAATATAATCATATATGCTATAGGATTGACCACTTATAAAACATTTAAGGATCCTACATATATCTATGAAAGTTTTTCTAACTTATTAAGTTTTGTCAAGCTCTTTTGTGACTTAACCTACAAAAATAATTTATCATCTACTAAAATCTACCTAGTTGTTCTCTTCATATCAACATAATGCTTTTGCCTGTCATTGGCCTTAGCCAATCTCTACCTAATTGTTATAACT
The DNA here is from genome assembly GCA_037957365.1 of Torreya grandis. Classification (NCBI taxonomy): domain Eukaryota; kingdom Viridiplantae; phylum Streptophyta; class Pinopsida; order Cupressales; family Taxaceae; genus Torreya; species Torreya grandis. The sequence continues at coordinate 788,560 of JARHVA010004869.1, read as the reverse complement.
TGTTCCTCAATTTATGAAAGCATCTCAGGTCCAAAGACTACCATGTCCTCTAACCTATCCCAATTGATTAGTGTCCCACACATTCTCCCATAGAGTGCTTCAAATGGTGTCATATTCAAAGCATATCATTATGAGTTATTGTATGGAAACTAAACCAATGGAAGGTACTCTTCTCATTTTAATTGTTGATAGATGCAATACAAACAAAGAAGATATTCTAATACTTGATTACCTCACATAGTTTGAGTATCAATTCGTGGGTGACATGCATTGCTAAAATTTAGTTGTGAACCCAAAGCTAAGTTCAGAGTTAACAAAAATATAAAACTTATTCTCAAACCACAATCTGATATGATGTTCTATATAAAATCATGCAATATATACACTTCCTTTATGAATCTCTTTATAAAATTTGGTTCATCATCTATCAAATTGCCTAGTATAAAATGTGCTATCTTGGTTAGTGTTGGTTCCCACTGGAGAACCTATTACGCTTGACCTTACACACTTGAAGAAAATGGAAAAATAAGATGAAAATAACCCTAGTATGTCAATATAGTTAGGGGAGGTTTTTGCATCAAGAATGAATTGAATGTATATAATGATCAAGAGGCACCAAAAAGGTGTATGGTCAGCTCCTTACTACTTCTAGCTTTGCCTAAACTAAGCTGAGAGGACCTATGGGATAGCTTGTTCTCATGGAGTGATTCTATAACTAAACCTCTATGAAGATTATTGGCACAAGAAATCAAAAATGTGACTAGGGCACAACCAAAATTATTTACTTCACCCGGGAAGGGTTGTCACATCATATGAACAAATGCTCTAGGTCACATACAAGCTACTGAAGACAAATGGGAAAGTGATTTAAAACTTCATTATAAATACTTTTTAACAATAAATGGTTGAATAGAAGATTGCAATGTTCGTCTTTAAAGAACAAAACACAAACACATGTTAATAATGCAAGATTTTATGCATTTGTATGGAAAATAACACTTATAGTATACAAAGGGTGTATTATCTATAGGGTAGGATAAGTTAGATAAAAATGAATGGAGGTTTGATGGTGTTTTTCAAACAATAGGGTTATTTCAACATACATGACATCACTTATTTCAAATATGTAGAAAAAATGACTAATAATCTAAGGGGAACTAGTAGGATTAATTTGCATCTATTAGTGCTAATAAAATGAAGTACCCAAATGATCACTAAAACCCTAGAGCATATACTAGACTTAGAATCTCATATAATTTTCCCCATTAAATTCATGAATGCAGAGTACCCTTAACAGGAATTCAACAAAATATTTCCAAATCTCTATGTAAAAAGGGGTCTATAAGCCATATCTATGCCCACCCAAGATGACAACCATACATAAGCACAAAACTTGATATCCAATCAACATAGCATTTAAAACATCTCATTACATTTCATTAATAAGAAAAAATTAAGAACAATAGGTATTTTCCAATATCTTGAAATAAAATTTTACATATATCAATGTTTCAAAATATTTCCATGGGGACAAGCATGGTGGATTTGATCTATATTGGGTAGGAAAAACATATAGACATGTTCTCAGAGCTTGCTAATGGTTGTATAGATGAAACCACCTTAGCAATAAAGATAAAATACATAAAACAATGATCCCAAAATTTTGAAGGGTCTATACTTGATAAAAAAAACAAAGACCAACCACAACAACTAGAAAAGAGGAGAAGCCCTCCATTTATACATTTTTTACCCTTATTTTTTAATCTAGGAATGGAGGTTGCATTTTTTAATTTTCAAAATTATAGTCAACACCCAAAATTACCTCCAAGATGCTCCTAAATGGAAAAACTACTTTTCCATTCCTGGAATCTTTAGGTATTTTCATGAAAAACTATTTTTTAACTACCTCTACAATAAATGTTGAAGATTTGGAGCACATCCTTTGATTTCTTGGCTAGAGATGCCTTCAAATGAGATAGAAGAAGAATATTCATGGTGGAAGGCCAATAAACTTTGTCTTCTTGTGAAATTTCCTAGAGATTCTCTTAACCACTTTCTTGCTTAGATAAAACCTTCTTGGCAACTACCCTTCATCATATGCATATCATAAAACAATATGATCTTGCAATGATGACATGTAAATATTCTAGATCCATGGCCATTTAAATGATCTTCCTCTAATGGCCCACCTTGGCCTTCAAAAATAGTAACATCTCTCCCATGGAGGATCTTGGACAAGTAAAGCAAATGAAAATACAAAAACATAGATAATTTCACCTTTTTACCTTTTTGCTCGAACTTATTTTTAACCACTTTGCATTTTCAACTTTTAGTTTTTGAAATTTTTATTTATGGTTTCCTCCACATTTTTTAATGCATAAATATATTATTTTTCACTTTTTAGTCTTTGGGGGAAATTTTAGACCCCTTTGAAATTTTGTAATTTCCAAATTGCAAAATTACAATTTGTACTTGTAGTTCCCCTAGGAAGTTCCCTTAGGGAAATGGGAACTCTAGATGCAATTTGAAATTTACAAATTTGAAAAATTAAAAATTCTAGTTGGGGTTCCCGTTTCCCTCAAAAGTTCATTTTAGGGAATTCAGAGCTCAAAATTCAAATTACAATTGGCTGTGGAAGTTCCCCCTTGCATTAAGGCCACTTGTTGACTGATGTTGACATGGGATTTGGGAGACCTAGGTGCAATTTTCAATTTGCACAAGTCAAAAATTATAAAGTTCCATTTGTCCTCCAATTATCCCTAAAGTTCTCCCCTAGAGTTGAATTTTCTCATATGCTTTAACTGGTAGGATTGGGAAACTTGACTGTAATTTTGCACTTGTATTTTGAGAAACTATTTTTTTCAAATTGCTTCTCCCACTCAAATTTTTGAAGCAGTTTAGGTTTCTCGCTTATAATTTCTAGAAATTGATTTTTTTGGGATTTTTAACCCAAATCCATTACATCAGAATACCTTGTAGAAAACACTTTTATAAAGTTGGACATTTATTATATGATGCTTCAACACAATAATATTTCCCTTCAGATCTAGAGCATTCACCATTGAAAATTTTCATTGTCTTGGGATTCCATCCTACTATCTGTAGTAAATAATTTCATCAATTTGTGGTGAGATTGGGTTTATTTATATGCCAAACACTTGATTAATAAGATAAAATAAAATTTTCCTTATACCATGATTAATTAAAAACCCAGTAAGTTAAGCTGCCTAAGTGTTCTACCCATTTGTGAATCCACTCACATCTATTGCCAATATTAGCACGATGGAAATTTTATTTAAATTTACCATCTCATTTTTCACTGCACTCAATTTATCTATTCCTTAAAGTGTCAAATAAATTACACTTACATAAATCATGGCTTTGGCATCATTATCATTAATTCTATGAAAATAACCCCTCAAAATTCACTACAATGAGTGAATGGCATTATGTTACAACATCCTCCTTTTCAAATATTGTGCATGTTGTAGAGCATAGTCTAATTATAATTTAGAGTAAAGAAACAAAAAGATAACATATCTTGTATAGGTTTTGTAGGTGTTATATTTATGAATAATGAGGTTTTTAAAAAGTTATAGTTAGCATCTTGCCTCTAGATATTTTGGGATGTTGATAACATAATCTTTGATTGTCAGCAATAAGTACAACCTTTTGATATAGTCCTTGATTTCAAGATCTTTAGGCCATTACATACATGATAAAATATGCCCTTCATTCCTTAATTTCATGTGAATGCCTTAGGTAGTAATACTAACTAGTATTTTGGATAAACTAGATAGGTCCAAGAATGGCATATGCCAAAGATAAACACCCATAAAATTAAAATAAAGGTTTCAGTTATCCTAGTAAAAAACTATTAGACTCTTATAGATAATTTTCTATAGGGCTTTTTCTTGTCTTAGTTTGTACCATCTCCACGTAATGTATTGGATTTAAATCTATGAGAATAAGAATAGACTATACCAAACATGATATTTTTTTTCATGGTAGTCATGTTATCCTCTACACCATGCATCTAGGTGCATACCTTTCTTGACTTTGGTTTTCCCATTCAATCCTCTCTCTACCTCATGGGATTCATAACCTCTCATGTAAATTACAATTTATCAAATTTAAAATTGAATTTTAGTTTCTAATTATTGTCATTCCTTTCCATCCCTTTATTCCATAGGATTAAGAACTAGATAAGAAAATTGCAATTTATCATTTCAAAAATTATGTTTCATATGGTTTTCTCCACATGGAAATCCATGAAAGACATCTCAACACCCAAATGTAGTTAGTTTTATGACCCCTGAATTTTAGTCAAACTCAACCCCCTTAATTACAATTTTTTAAAATTACTTTTGCCTAGATAGATCCCCCAATGGAGTTTTATGTTACCATTGGAAATTGTAAAACCTACAATCAATGCATTCTATGTCCACCATGATTCCATGTAACCATTTTTATTCTAAAGCTTAACATTTAGTTGTATTTATTTGACTTTCCACATGGTAGGTATTTGTTATGGCATGGGTTTTAAGACTTAGTCAATTGATTTGCCTTGTTTCCATGTATGCCTAAATACCTCCACATGGGCTCCCATACTTCACTAGCTTGCATGTTTTCTTTAGGAACCAACACTTGCTCTCGTTTAGGGATGTACACCCCTAAAAGTGTGCAAAAAACCCTAGAACACAAGATCATGTGCCAATCCATTTTTCTATAGAGTCAAAACTTAATTAATTTTATAAAATTCCCATGAAGGCTTAAAAACATAAGGTTGACTAATGGAAATATATTAGGAGGATCTATAAATGAACACATGATAAAAAAACTCAAAAGGAACTATACAAGCAAGGCTTAAATCAAATGGGAAATAAAAACAATAAAGCATTAAGACTATATAATATATAATTATACACATAGGTTATATACTTAGCTTAGGAAGAGTTTCAACTATTTTCCATCAAATGGTGGCTTTAAAATCTCATCATCCCCTGATTTCCTTAACTTTTCAAGTAAATTAGTGGCCAAGATAAAGTAAACCAATCTTTGCACTTGCTTAAAAGTATTGCTGCCAAGCTATAATGTGATGACACATTGAAACAAATTCTCCTTGTCTAACCTCAAATCTAGATAAGTCCAATCCAAAATATTTTGGTACTCCTTCAATAGTTATTAATAAACTTATTTCTCAATTACAATCAGGTGAGTGCCTAGCAAGAGTGCCTCAAATTCATCATTGTCATTCATCCACTCAAAAATTAGCTTGAAAGAGACTTAAAATATTAATCCTTGGTGACATATAAGATAACCCAAATTCCGCTTTCAAGATTGGAACAAGTCCTATCAAATGCTAATTTCCAAACTACACCTTCATTATTAGGTTCAACATCAAGAACAATAAGCTATTTATCAGTCTCAATATTCCCAATGAAACTACCCAATTTCACATCCATGTCCAAGACTTCATTTAGGGCTTGCTTTGGATCTTCGATTACATGCAACATCTTTATCTCCCTATGAAGTCTGACCATCTTACCCCCCAATGGAATTTTGGTATAAGATAATCTAATTTGTATACTTCCACAGATGCTATAATCCCATTTACATGATAGTGGCATCCCCTATTTAGGTTGGCAATCCATGACTACCACATCCATATCCAAATACTTACCTAGATGCACTATTAACCCTTCACCTTATCCAATATTTGACACCTCTCTCGAATCCATGGTATATCACCTACTAAAGGCTAGAGTAATATTTATTCTAAGATCATTTAGGATACCTAATGGCATCCCATTAAAAGATGCTTTGAAATCAAACATGGAATTGTGGATAATCGAACCATTAATAAAGAGAGTTGTATAAAATAGATCCACTTTCAACTAACATTATACTAATATAGTCCCCAAATATACCTTCAAGTTTGGTTCAATAACCTCTTTTGATTCTTCATCTTGTTTTGAGAGTGTTTGGAGTAAATCAATTTCATTTGTAATTTATTTCTCACTAAATTCTAAATACACAAATGTTCTCTTCCTATGTTCAGGTATTCAAAATAACTCAACAAGTGGCATGATTATTTTTAGTCAGCTCAACACTTGGGCCATATCACACACACTATACTAAGGAAGAGGTGTATTAGGTGCAAGGGTGACAACACCTTTAGTTGGAATATAATCACTTAAAGTTTGAATTGGATCAAACTTAGTTGGATTTTATTTCATAACAATAATATTCAAGGGTGGGTTTGTTTTAACATCATTTTCATCCTTAGGAATACTAGATAACAAAGATACTTTATTCTTACTAGGAACACCTCTAGGCTTAACAACTTGGGACTATGTTATATTTTGGAAGCATTTAGGACTACTATAGTTTTGATCAATTATTTACTTTCATCCCTTTCCTTTGGATTTATAGGGGTAGTGTCTTGAGGAGAATAAAATTGATACTTGCTTCTCAAGTATAATTATTTATCCTAGGTAATTGTTGCATTAATTAGCAGCTACCTATCCTCAACTTATAAAATTCACCCATCATATTTATTAATGATCATTGATCTTAAAAATTTGAAACCATGAATGGGTAACTCATATTCTTATGCCATACTAACATCACAAGTAAATTCACAAGTTGGGACACATACCTTTTGTACTTCACTCCAAAACAGATCAATAATAGTAGAACTCATCAATACTATTGAGGTAGACATCTTGCTTCTAGGGATTTGATAATTGAATATAAAATGTTCATCATCATCAGATATAGATTTATGATAACCCATATCTTCATAAATTAGTTTAGCATTGTCACATGGGAGATGGAGAATTAAGCACTTATCACACCAATCAATGTCAAAATCATAATTCACTGCATTCACTTTAGTATCTAATAGATCAAACACTTATTTTCCATTCCATTTATTCTAATTTCTTTTTATTCTTTCTTCGTGTGCATTCCTCTTCCCTCTGTCATTATCTCAAATATGGAAAGTAGGCCCCCTTTATTCTTGATTCATATTTGGATCCCTCTCTTGATTGGTATACCCATGAGGGATCCCTATTTTTACATCCAAATAGCTTTTAGGAAATTTATTTGATAGTGGAGGCCAAAGTTTTAATCGTGTCATTGATGTTGGTTATCTTTATGGACTATGACTTTGTTGGATCAACCAATTGTACATCAACCTACCTATTCTTGGGATTTTCCATACATTTTATATTATTGTCAATTTAGATGGCCATATTAAATGCAAACTATAGGTTTGTGGGAGCCTTATCCCTTAATTAGTATACAACCTTCTTGTCAAAGGCATCACAATATCTGATAAAGTATGTTGTATCACTAGGCCTTATATTCTCAGGTAGCAACATCATAGCTTTATTAAACCATGTATTGAATTCTTTCATGAAATCATTGCAGCTTTTTTGATGTTTTAAAACTCATATAAAAGTAACCTTAGATCAATTATATCACCATACTAAATTCTAAAAACATTATTCATCTCTTCTTATGAATCAATGCATCCATAGGGAAGGGAATTGAACCATTCATGAGTATCTTATTCTAGCATATGAAAAAATAAATTAACACACACATACTTAATCTCAACCTCATAATATTCATTTATATTATGATAAGCCCTTAGGTACTAATCATCATTCACTGCATTGCTCCTTTGAAATTTTGGAAGGTGGTTCCTTACTTCATTTGGGACTTCATTGAGATAACCTTTCATTTCATCAAATTTGATAGATCTAAAATTGGGAATGTAGAATGGATGGCATTAATTCTCATATGGTCCTTATACCTCATGATTGGTTCAATGGGAGGTTAATGAACAAATGAAAAAGGGATAGGTGGGGGTCAATGAGGTGGACTTGTAGGATCAAACTTGGGAGAGGATTCAACAAGTTGAGAAAGAGTTAGATAATAAATGGGACTATAAGTTTCAAAATAAATAAGAGAACTATGAATTTCCTCAATAATGGGAAGTTCAAAAAAAATTTCATGATTATAAGAATCTAGACAATCTAGACATTATTTAATAGCTGAAATTTTCCCTTCAATATGCATCTAAATTTTTCTCCCTCTGCTTTGATGCAAAGTTAGGGGTGAAACAAGTTATTTAGATGAGTCACCTTTGAAGGATGATATCAATCCTTATATATTTTAAAATAATGAAGAACACTCACAACTTAAATGAAGATATTCAAAATCGGCACTAATATTCTTTGGAACTAGATGATAAAACTATTGTGGCCAATAGAATCAAAATTCTAGAATATAATAGTTAACAAACTATTTTTGATACATGTTGAAGATATACTTGCTGAATTTAATGATGAGATAGTAGCACAAAGATAATAATTTTTTAAAAATAATGTTCAAAAGGGGAAAACCACCTTCTAATATACAATTTTAATAGATCTTTGTAATAAACACAACATAAGTCAAATTGTCAATTTTCTCAATTCCTAGCTCATATAAAGTAGAGTGTATGATGTTGACAAACTAAAGATAGTCAGAATAGAGCAAATGAGTAGAGAAATTTAAAACCATGAATTACTTATAACTATTTTCAAGAGTCCCTAGCAACACAAGTGACTAAGACTTCAATTTAATTACCCTATAATGGTGCCAGCAAAGTGGTGATGTTGACAAACCAAAGATATAAAAAATAACACAATTAGGCATATAAATTTAAAACAAAAAATTACTTACATCTCTCTAAAAGAGTAATTGATAACACAAGAAACTAGGATTTGATTTTAGTCCCCATCAATGGCACCAACAAAGTTTTGGTTCCTAGTTGTACACCTCTTATGCTCAACCTTGCACACTTGAATAAAATGGCAAACTAAGATGAAAAACCTACTAGTATGTCATTATATCTGAGGGAGGGTTTGTCATCAAGAATGAATCTAATGTAGACAATATATAAAGGCACCAGTAAAGGGTATGGTCAATTACCTACTACTTTTGGCTCTACCTGAACTAAGGTGAGAGGACCTATGGAGTAGCTTGTTATGATGGAGTAATTCTAAAATTCAACATCCATGGGAATTATTGGCATAAGGGAACTCAAATGTGACTAGGGCACAACCAAACTTGTTCACTCCACCTGGGAAGGTTTTTCACATGGTATGAACAAATGCTCTAGGTCATATACAAGCTACTAAAGACAGATGGGAAAGTGATTCTAAAATTAATTCTAAGGAATTCTTAGTAACAAAGGGATAAATGGAAGACTATAATGTTGGTCTTTAAAGCACAAAACATAGACATATGATAAGTATGTAATATTTTAAGCATCTACTAGGAAAATTAAACTTATGGTATGCAAAATGGTGTATTATTTGTTGGGTAGGATAGGTAGGACAAGTTAGATAAAAAATAAAGGGTAGTGTTTTATGGTTTTCAAACAATAAGGTTTATTTCAACATAAATGACATCACTTATTACAAATATATAGAAAAATGACTAAGAAGCTAAGGAAAACTACCAAGAATAATTTGCATCCATTGGTGCCAATATAATTCAAGTAACTAAATAATCCTCAAAACCCTAGAGCCTACACTACACTTAAAATCTCAAATACCTTTCCCCATCAAATTTATGAACCTAGGGTGCCCTTCAGAGGCATACAACAAAATATTTCCAAATCTCTATGAAAAAGGGGTTTATAACCCAAATCTATGCCTAAGATGACAACCATACATAATCACAAAATTGGATATGTGATTAGCATAGCATGTAAATAATCTCACTAGATTTCATTAATAGGCAAAAAGTAAGAACTACAGGTATTTTTCATTATCTTAAAATAGAATTTTACATAAATCAATGTTTAAAAATGTTTTCATGGAGACAAGCATGGTGGATTTAGTCCATGTTGGGCATGAGAGACATATAGACATGATATCAGATCTTGTTAATGGTTGTATAGATACAACCACCTTAGCAAGAGAGATAAAATGCACACAACAATGACCTCAAAATTTTGAAGAGGCTATACTTAGGAGGAAAAAAATACCAACAAAAACAACCATAATAGATGAGAAGCCCTCCATTTATATAAAATTCTTCCCTTATTTTTTAATCCATAAATGTGGGTTGTATTTTATAATTTTCAAAATTTTAGTCAACACCTGAAAGTCACGTTAAGATGATTCTATCTAGAAAAAATCCTTCACCACACTTGGAATCTTCATGTATTTGTAAAAAAAATGATTATTCTAATTTCCTCTATAATAAATGATAAATATGTGGAGCACATCCTTTGACTTATTGGCTAGAGATGATTTCAAACAAGATGAAAGGAGAATATTCATGGTGCAGGGATAAAAAGCTTTGTCTTCTTATACAACTATCTGTAAATAGTCTTGACCACTTGCTTGTACATCTGGAACCTTCTGGACAGCTACCCTTCCTCATATGCACACCATAAAACAAATTGCTCTTTCAATGATGGCATGTCAATATTATATATCCATGGCCATTTGAATGAACTTCCTCTAGTGGCCCACCTTTTCTTTGTAAACCTATAATATTTCTCCTATGGAGGACCTTGGACAAGCAAAGCATATGAAAATACAAAAACTTAGGTCATTTCACCTTTTTACCTTTTGGCTCCAACTTTTTTTCAACACTTTGCATTTTGCACTTTTATTTTTTGCAAATTTGTTTTTATGGTTTCCTCCACATTTTTTATGCACAAATGCATTAGTTTTCACTTTTTAGCCTTTAAGGGAAATTCTAGCGCCTTTTGTAAATATGTACTTTTAGTTTCCTTGGGAAATTCCCTTAGGGAAATGGGAAACATAGATGTAATTTTCAATTTGTAAGTTTTCAAACTTTAAAAATACAATTGGAGTTTTGAATTCCTTCAAAAGCTCTTTTTAAGAAAACCATGACTCTAACTCTAACCTACAATTTTGAAAGACTACAAATTGTAGTTGGGGTTCCCATTTCCTTCATAAGTTCCTTTTAGGGAATCTGAAATGCCAACTACAAATTGTAATTTTGAAAAATAAAAAATTTATAAATGGTTATGGATGTTCCTCCTTACACTAATTTTACCTATTAAGCAATGCTAACTAGGGGTTTGGCAGACCTAGGTGCAATTTTTAATTTGCACAAGTTTAAAATTATAAAATTAAATTTCTCCTCCAATTCTCCTTGAAGTTATCCTCTTGAGTTAGCATTTCTCATATGCTTTTACTAGCGAGATTAGTATATTTGATCACAATTTTGTACATTCATTTTGAGAACCTAGTTTTTTCAAATTGCATCTCCCACTCAAATTTCGTAGGGAGTTTGGGGGTATACCTTGAAATTTATAGAACTTGTAAATTTTTGGATTTTTCACCCAAGTCCATTCTAGTAGAATACCTTGTAGAAAATGTTTCTAGAAACATGGCCATTGTTTATATGATACTTCAACACAACAATCTTTCCCTATTTTCATAATGCATTCAGATCTGAAGCATTCACCATTGAAAATATTCATTATCATGGGCTTGCATCCTAATATTTGTAGTAAATGATTTGGTCAATCTATGTTGGGATTGGATTTATTTCATTTCTAAGCTCCTTAATGAGATCAATTAAAATTTTCCCTATAACTTGATCAACTAAAAACCCAATAAGTTTTGATGCCTTAGCATTCCACCCATTTATAATTCCATTTACATCTTATGCTAAATTTATCATGGTGGTAGATTCAATTAAATTCATCATCTCATTTGTCACAACACTCAATTCATCCATTCCTTGAAGATTCAAATCAATTAGGCCTACATGTGTCATGGATTTGGCATCATTATAATTAATTTCATAAAAAGAACCCCTCAAAATCAGCTATAAGGAGTGAATGGAATTCTCTTAAAACATATTCCTTTGTAAATTCTATACATGTTTTAGAGCACAGTCTCACTTTAGTATAGAGTAAAGACACTAAAAGATAACATCTCTTGTATAAGTTTTGTCGGTGTTATATTCATGAATAATGATTTTAAGAAAAATATAGTTGGTGTCTTGCCTCTAGATTTTTTGGGATATTGACAACATAGTCCTTGATTATCAGTAGCAAGTGAATCCTTTTTATTAGCTATTATGCTTTTAATATCTTAATGCCATTACATCTATGATAAAATATACCCTTTGCTCCTTGATTTTATGATAATGTTCCATGTATTAATACTAATCGTTATTTTGGAGAAACTAAATAGTTTCAAGAATGGCATGCAAAACACAAACACACATAAAATTGTAGCAAAGGTTCATGTTACCCTAGTAAATAACCCATTTTAACCTTTGAGATAATTCTCTATATAGCTTCTACATTGCTTAGATTTCACCATCTCAGTGTAAAGTATTGGATTTGAATCTCTAAGAATAAGAATATACTGCACCAAACATGAGATTTTTATTTCATGACATACATGTTGTCCTCTATGCCATGTAGCTTGGTGTGTACCTTTTTTGACTTTGTTTTCCCTACTCATTCCTCTCCCTACCTTGTGGGATCTAGAACCTCTCATGTAATTTGTAAATTGTCAAATTATAACTTACATTTTAGTTTCTTATTTATACCATCCCTTTATTTCATGGGATCCATAACTAGATATGAAAATTGTAATTTGTCATTTCAAAAACTGTGTTTCATATAGTGTTCTCCCTATGGAAATCCATGACGAACTTTTCAACCCCAAAACACAATTATTTTTCTAACCCTTGACTTTTAATATAAATCAACCACCTCATTTGTAATTTTTCAAAATTTCTTTTGCCTAGCTAAATCCCCAAGAGAGTTCTATGGTACCATTGCAAATTATTAAACCTAAAGTCAATGCATTTTATATCTACCATGCTTCTATGCAACCATGAGTTTTTTTTCAAAACTTAACATTCAATTTTATTTCTTTGACTTTTCACATGGTATGGGTTTGTTATAGCATGGGTTTTAACACTTAGTCACTTGATCTACCGTGGTACCATGTATGCCTAAATACCTCCACATGGGATCCCATACATCACAAGCATAAATGATTTTCATAGGCCCCAATAGTTAGTTAATCAATTACAGCCAAGATCATATCATGTATGTTCTATGATAATGGTAATCTTTGGACAAATTCCATACTTTTCAGTTTCCACTTCAACTCTGGTATGTCATGTGGATATAATAATTTAGCCAGATGCACATATTCAAATTTCACTCATTAAGATTCTATATAATGGACACAAAGTTGGCTACATCTTTCTTGATTCCCTTTGAAATAAAGTGTTCTAAGCTCTATCATTAGCTTGGTTACTCCTAGATGTCCTAGCTGTAGTGAATTGTGTAGTTTCTTTATCACTATGCTCACTAGATTCTCCCAATTTGGCACATACATCCTTCCATTATATCATAAAAGACCATCACTTTCTAAGATGTATCCTTTATACCTAGAATTATGTCCATTCTCAGATAAATATTTCTTAACCTAATCATAGAATTCATCTCTTAGTGAGAAGTTGATCACATGATCCCTAAAAGTACTTCTGATAATAGCCACATCCACTATGTACCTTCTATAATTTAATGCATTAGCTACTATGTTCTCTTTAATTTTTATGTTATTAATATAAAATTCATAGTCAGATAAAAAATCTAACCAGTGCCTCTAATGAGCATTCAAATTGGTTGGGTGGAGATGTATTTGAGTCCCAAGTTAATAGTCTTGAGATCATATAGTTTTCCCAATAAATAATTTCTCCAAACTTATAAGAATTGAATAATTACTATAAATTCAAGATCATGAAGCTCATAACTAACCTCATAAGGCTTCAAGTTTCTTGACTCATTAGCTAATACTGCACCATCCTACATATGAAAACCTCATAGTCCATCCCAAGATGCATCTATGATCACTGAAAAATGACCACTAGGATTAGGAACTATTAACACTAATGCCAAAGTACATCTTATTTTCATTTCTTAAAAAATTACTTCATACTTATCTATCTAGATAAAATTTTGATTCTTATGTTGTAGCGAGATAATCAAATTAGTTTTCTAAAAGTTTGAGGTGAATTTTTTGTAATAGCATGTTAATCCCATGAAACTACTTACCTCTTGAACATTCTTTATTGTCAGCCACTCCATAATGAATCTTATGATAGCTAGATGAATATAAATTCCATCTGTTAAGATAATATGTCCCAAATATTACACTTTATTTTTTAAAATTGTACACTTGGTAAATTTTCCATACAACCTATGCTTTCATAGACATTGTAAAACTAGCTATATATGTTGAAGATACTCTTCTTCATCTTTCAAATATATAAGAATTTAATCTAAAAATACAATAAACAAAATCATCTAGCTAATATCTAACCACACTATTCATGAGATACATGAATGTTGTAGGTGTATTTGCTAACCCAAAAGGTAACACTGTAAACTCATAATACCCATACTAAGTTTTAAATTCCATCTTTGAAATATCCTCATATTTTATTCTTAACTGATGATATCTATATCTAAGATCAATATGAGAAAATACCATTACTCTCACATTTGATCAAAAAAATCATTTATTCGAGGTAGTGGGTACATGTTATTGATGGTCACCTTTTTAAAAATTCTATAATTGATGGTCACCTTTTTTTAATTTCTTGAAAAGCCTAAGGGAATAATCATTATTCTTAACAAATATAATTGGTATATCCCATAGTAACACACTTAGTCTGATCAACCCTTTGGACAACAATTCTGAAATGTGTGCCTTCAATTCTACTAATTCAATGGTTGCCATTCTATACGAAGCCTTAGACAAAGGTTCTAATCCTAGTTTGATACTAATAGAGAAATCAAATTCCTATTTAATAGGTAATCCTAGTAATTCCTATGGAAACACATCATGTAAATTCCTAAAGAAAGGATAATCTTCAATTGATGGTTCCTTAATTTCCTACATTTCATTTATCTTAACGATAACTGCTTGACATCTTTTACCTTGGGCCTTCCTAACTTTCAATGATGAAATATAACTAATTCAACTCCATCTTCTCACCCTAAACTAGTGTCTAATTTCTAAAATCATCAAGACACTCAATCCTTTTTAGATAGTAGTCAACCTTGGCCTTATTCTTTAAAAGCCAATTGAATCATTGGATCACATTGTATGACCCATGTGGTGCTACATAAATATACACAACCATTTTGAATTTTGGTAACCTAATTTTTGATTCCACTAAAAACTTGTAAATTTGAAATTTATAATCATTTCGATATCATACCAACCATGCCTTTTACATTTAACTAGCTTTTTTAGACATTTTATTTAGAATCCTAGGAGCTATAAAACATTTCATAGCCCATGTATCTATCAAAATAGAAACTAAATGTTCAAACAAAATACATGATAGTTTTATTGTTGAAGCTTGTAATTTGGCTTATTGATTATCAAGTGTTTTATAAATATATTTCTAAAACATTCCTTGATGAGGTGCATAACATTTTTTCCTCAACTTATCTTAGGTACATATACATGCAAAATGATCATCTCCATAGATGAAGTAACTTCCTCATGGCCCCATCCTATTAGATAATTAGTTTCCCTCAAAACCAAATTTATAACCATTACTCAATTTATTTCTACTTGGATAACTATTAAATTTGGCATTTTGACTCTTGAACTAACTCTTAAGAGTCTCCACTCCTCTACTTTTAGTTCTTCTTTAAAGTTGGTGTAGAACTTTGAAATGTTTTATTAAACTTGTCCTTGACCTAATAAAAATATTTTAACTTTAATTTTGCTTGACTACTTTATCAAAGACTTGGTCCATGGTAGATGTTCTATGAATGCCCACTTCTCCACCAATCTAGTATTTTAATCTCATGATGAACTTCCTAATCTTGATCCTCTCATTTTTCTGATACTAAGGTACATATTTTAAAAGTTTGGTGAGTTATTCTCAATAATCATTGATGAAAATTGGCCTTTTTCTTCTCTGTAACCATCAAATTTTGAGCTAACTTCTCATACAGGCCTATTTAGTTTAATCATTCCTTGTAGCCCTGTTTACTCTATTTATTGGCCATAACTCTTTATATGTTAACTAAATCATTAAAATAAAACCATTTATGGATACCCATTAAGCCCTTTTGTAACATACAGAAAAATCTCTTGAGGTTGTTTTGTATGGAATAGTACTTTCTTCTTTAAGGCCGGTTTCAATTAGCCCTCTTTCAATGCAAAACATCTTGTCTCGAGTAAAGTATGGACTTTATAACCAAAAAAAGTATCATTAAAGATACCCATTACCTTTTTATATGTGAATCAATTGTTTTTTAGTGCACTTATTTAGAGAAATTCACTTTTCTTATATTGGCCTATTCTCTTTCCTTCACATGCACCTAGGTTACACTTGGCAATTGTTCTTTTCCATATTTATCCATACTGTAGAACCTTCAAACCACTTCCAAAAGTTTTATAACACCTTCATGGTTCATATTTAAAATTTTAAAGAGGTTTCAATCATTAAAACTCATTTTGAGGGCTAGAAGCTAATTCAGGATTTTCCCATGACTGTCACAGGCCGAGAGCTAATTAATTTTGTTGGGTGTGTTTTACCCAATTTCAAGGGTTCTAATCACTTGTATAGGGTCTATCTTGATTCCCTACACCTTCTCTAATCCTCCTCCAAGTCATATCAACCTACTGTGCTTGCCAATACTCAACAACTAAGTTGTCCTTGACTGTATTTTCATAACAGTCCACAGGGTTCTTGGGTTTCTCCTCTAACACAATGATCAACAGAGTTCCAGGGTAATGTATAAACATTTCAATACCTTAAATTATTTCCCAATTCCATACTCATATCAAGGGATGCGTTTATCAATCTATTTACCTTGCAAAACATGTAAATGTCTTACCTTTTCTTGTACTTTGTCAAACACAGACCCGAGAGCCAACAACGGGAGATTTTAAGACATCAAAGGGTTTCTAAACCTGTTTCTTCCTTTATTAAGTATATACCTGCCTTAGGGACCTATTTAGATACCATTTTCAACTCCATACAAACACTTTCACGTGGATTTTACCTTGGGCAGTGGGCTGTAAGTATACATGCCTGAATATCCTGTTTAGGCCTGTTTAGGCTTCTTATGACATTCAAAGCTCTTAAGACTTCTTTGTCACATAATACAGTTTAAACTCATTCTCAAAATATAAATTAACCAGTATATATTTATATTTTCTAAATGTTCTCAAGTGAACTATCATCCACACACACACACATATACACACACAGGCCTGTTTACCAGAATTTCATAAAGAGACCATAACATGAAACAACACATTCATTCTCCTTAGATCAAATGGAAGACTTAAATTTCAATATCAAAGTCCATGGCTTTCAAATCCTTGTCTGCTCCTTTAAACATTCTTTTCTCCTTCTCTTTTCTTCAACATCTCTTGAGTGAGGTCCTACCTCACTAATTCTTTTCTCTATCCTTCATTCTATCTTCTTCCCCTTGAATGAGAGGACTCTTCCTCTCTGTCCTTCTTATCTTCTACGCCCCTCTCATCCTCTCTTCTCTTCTCATCCTCTCTCCTTAATGAATTTTTCTTTTTCTCTCTTTTCAAGAACTTTCCTTCTAACTTCTATGCCCAAATTGGGCTTAAGGCAAAACAAAATAATGTTTTTAAGTTTTAACAATATTCTAAGGATGAAAATAGTTTCAACCAATTCCCCCTGATTTCTTCAACAGTCTAACCATTAATTTTTACCTTTTACCTTTCACCTTTTGATAATTACATTTTACTTTCAAGGTAAAATTTTGAAATTTGAACACAATTTGGAGGGAAAACTAGAATTTGAATTTTCACACTAGAATATGAACTATTGTAGATGCTCCTGCATCATACTCTCCCTCTAGAAAAGGTTTGAACCTTAGTTCAAATGAGATACTTCCTCCATGCTTTAGCCTTCACTATATAC
Organism: Torreya grandis; assembly: GCA_037957365.1. NCBI lineage: Eukaryota > Viridiplantae > Streptophyta > Pinopsida > Cupressales > Taxaceae > Torreya > Torreya grandis. Next base: position 770,548 of record JARHVA010004869.1, on the reverse strand, counting down.
CTAGATCCCAAGGTCTTGTTACCAATACCAATGCTTGTCTTTGTTTGAAATGGTCTTTGTTCTTCATCTTGCCGTTCTTCCTCTTCTAGTATGTTCTTCTCCTCATCTCTTTCTCAGCTGCCATCTCCCACTTCCACGCTTCTTCATCTTCATACATAGCTTCTAGATCTTCTTGTTGTTCTTCCTGATTCATGAGCTTCTCCAATGACTCATGTATGTCATTCACTTCAGCAACCTTCATACCTACATACAAAACATCAAAAGCCACCTTAGAATCAAAATCTTTAGGCCCTGAAGCCTCTTGGATGTCTCCATGTTCTTGCTCCTTGACCAAAACTGCCTTGGCCTCTTCACTCTTCTACTCTTTTCTTGCTTCACTCTTCCCAATGGTGTCTTCCCATTGGTTTGTACCTGTATGTAGCTCTCTTAAATTACCAAACAACTCCTCCAACATCTTCAACTCTTCCTTTAGTGAGCTCTCATCTATCTCACCATTCTCTTCATCAAACTTGGGCTGATCATTCACAAGGATTACTTGCCATTTACCTATTATCTCATATTTTCTTAGCTTGTCTTCACATAAACCAAATTCTTCATCAACATCAATATACTCATCAAATACAATTGTAGTATTCTTACCTTTTGTTTCCTTGCTCTCTTCAATCTCTGCTTGGAGCCATCTTGTTAGTTCTGTTGCATACTTTCTCCTTTCCTCATCATCGATCCCTTTGGAAGTCTCTCCTTGTTGCATATTAGTCCATATAGCCACTTTCCATCTTTCGTTTCTCATGCAAATATCATTGAAGGATTCAAAAAAATCATCATAAACAAATTGTTTACCTTTCATCTTTATATCCTCATGCTCTACCTCATTATTCTTTGAGAAGTTTTCTTTCTTATCTTCATTCTCTTGGCTACTTGAATCACCTTCAATCCTCTCTTTTCTCTTTGCCTTCTTAGGCACCCACATTTGAGTATTCCTCTTATCATTCGACTTCATAAGCCATTTAGGCATCTTGTAACCATGCTTTTGTACCAGCACTTCGTCTTGCTTGGGAGTTTGCTTCTTCCACCATTTAGGCATCACATACCTATGCTTAAATTCTCTTTTTGAGGGCTCTATCATCTTCCTTAACTCTTGCACCTGTACATTATCAGCTTCATGCTCCTAACAACAATAAAAATCAGGTCTTGACACTTCATTTACCTCTTTGATAACTTGGTTTATGGAGCAATCTTTCTCTTCTTTTATGCTTGGCTGCTCTCTTTCTTCTTCTTGGCCTTCAATGGCATCATGTAATTTAGCTTCATCTTCTACCTCTTCTCTTACTTGTATGGGTTCTTCAACATCTCCCTCATTCATTAACCAATGCATCTCTTCTTCTTCTTTATCAACAGTATCAAACTTACTTCTCTTTCCTCTTACACATTCGCTTGTGCATTTGGTGTCTCTTCTTGCACCCATCTCTTCAATCTTCAAGGCCCTTCTCTTGATCTTCATAAGGCTACTCATACCTGCAATTACACACTCAAAGACAATATTAGAAATAAAAACAAGAGACCACAAGGTCCCTATGAGTGCTTTCTTCACCCACACTCTCATCTTTTCAAGTGCTCTTCCTGGTACTTCCTCTTTTCTTTCTTCTCCTCTCTTATTCTCCACAATGAGAACCTTCTTTACAACTTCTTCCTCTTGTTGCTCACTTGGCAATCTTCTTATCTTCTTCAAGCCTCTATGGGCTTTTCTCTTCATGGCAATCTTTTTTTGCCTTCTTCTCCTCTTCATTAGGAGATTTATTGGCCACCTCAACCTCCTCTTCATTGGCCATACCCATGCTTGCTTATCCATCTGCATCCAAGACTCATATTAATCTTTAATCTTAGCTAACTCTCTCTTCAAATTAGTAATCTCTTTATCAATTACAAAATTATTCATACCTTTGATGCTTGCTTTCTTCTTGGTGCCCTCATATACCTTGCTACTTTGTAGTGCCTTCAACAGTACTTCCATCTCTGAGATCTTCACCCAAGTCTTTTCCACCTTGTTCTCTTGATCCCTTGTCTCACCCAAGCCTTTTCTCCTTGACTAGTCTTTTGACAATCTCCTTGATCTCACCTAGGCCTTTTTCATCCTAGTCTTTTGATCCTTTTCTCAATCCTGCAGCAACTCTTTATACAACACTTCAAAAAACACAAATCACAAATCCAAGCTTACCTTGCTTTGGATCTTCCTCTCAAGCATTTGCTTGTCCCCTTAATTTTGAGCTCTCCAAGCTTCAAACTCCATCCTTTACCTCACCTAAGTCTATTTCACCTTAGTCTTTTGGCAAACTATCCAAGCTTCTTCTTGGATCTTCACTAAGCCTTCCTTGGCTTCTTCTCTTCTTAAGCCTCAATGGATTGGCTACCTAAACCTGCAACTTCTTCACTTGATTGCTTCTCAACACAATAAAATTAATTCAAATAGAAAAGATTACTCATACCTTTTCTCCCCAGGGTCTTCTAGTGCTTGTCCTGTTGATCCTCTTACCAAATCCTATAACAACTCATTAGAAATCACAACCAACAACAAGTTACCAATTTTCAAGAGCTTCAAGATCTGATACCAAATGATGAAACTTGGCCTTCTTCTTCTCTGTAACCATCAAATTTTGAGCTAACTTCTCATACAAGCCTATTTAGTTTAATCATTCCTTGTAGCCCTGTTTACTCTGTTTATTGGCCATAACTCTTTATAGGTTAACTAAATCATGAAAATAAAATAATTTATAGATACCCATTAATCCATTTTATAACATATAGAAAAATCTCCTGAGGTTGTTTTGTATGGAATTATACTTTCTTCTTTAAGCCCTGTTTCAATTAACCCTCCTTGAATGCAAAACATCTTGTCCCGAGTAAAGTATGGACTTTCTAACCAAACCAAGCATCATTACAGATACCCATTACCTTATTATAGGTGAATAAAATGTTTTTTAGTGCACTTATTTGGTGAAATTAACTTTTCCTATATTGGCCTATTCTCTTTCCTTCACATGCACCTAGGTTACTCTTGGCAATTGTTCTTTTCCATACTTATCCATACTATAGAACCTTCAGACCACTTCCAATAGTTTCCTAACACCTTCATGGTTCATATTGAAATGTTTCAAGAGGTTTCAATCATTAAAACTCATTTTGAGGGCTAGAAGCTAATTCAGGATTTTCCCATGACTGTCATAGGACGAGAGCTAATTAATTTTGTTGGGTGTGTTTTACCCAATTTCAAGGGTTCTAATCACTTGTATAGGGTCTGTATTGATGCCCTACACCTTCTATAATCCTCCTCCAAGTCATATCAACCTACTGTGCTTGCCAATACTCAACAACTCAGTTGTCCTTGATTGTATTTTCATAATAGTCCACGGGGGTCTTGGGTTTCTCCTGTAACACAGTGATAAACAGAGTTCTAGGGTAATGTATAAACATTTAAATGCCTTAAATTATTTCCCAATTCCATACTCATATCCAAGGATGAGTTTATCAATCTATTTACCTTGCAAAACATGCAAATGTCTTACCTTTTCCTGTACTCTATCAAACACAGACCCAAGAGCCAACAATTGGAGATTTTAAGACATAAAAGGGTTTCTAAACCTGTTTCTTCCTTTCTTAAGTTTATACCTGCCTCAGGGACCTATTTAGATACCATTTTCAACTCCATACAAACACTTTCATGTGGATTTTACCTTGGACAATGGGATGTAAGTATATAGGCCTGAATATCATGTTTAGGCTTGTTTAGGCTTCTTATGACATTCAAAGCTCTTAAGACTTCTTCGTCACATAATACAGGTTAAACTCATTCTCAATATATAAAGTAACCAGTCTACATGTATGTTTTCTAAATGTTCTCAAGTGAACTATCATCTACACACATACATATACACACACAGGCCTGTTTACCAAAATTTCATAAAGAGACCATAACATGAAACAAAACATTCATTCTCCTTAGATCAAATGGAATAATTACATTTAAATATCAATGTCCATGGCTTTCAAAGCCTTGTCTGCTCCTTCAAACATTCTTTGCTCCTTCTCTTTTCTTCAACATCTCTTGAGTGAGGTCCTACCTCACTAATTCTTTTCTCTATCCTTCATTCTATCTTCTTCCCCTTGAATGAGAGGACTTTTCCTCTCTATCCTTCTTATCTTCTATGCCCCTCTCATCCTCTCTTCTCTTCTCATCCTCTCTCCTTAATGAATTCTTCTTTTTCTCTCTTTTCAAGAACTTTCCTTCTAACTTCTATGCCCAAATTGGGCTTAAGGCAAAACAAAATATTGTTTTTAAGTTTTAACAATATTCTAAGGTTGAAAATAGTTTCAACCAATTCCCCCTGATTTCCTCAACAGCCTAACCATTACTTTTTACCTTTCACCTTTTGATAATTACATTTTACTTTCAAGGTGAAATTTTGAAATTTGAACAGAATTTGGAGGGAAAACTAGAATTTGAATTTTCACACTAGAATTTAAACTATTGTAGATGTTCCTGCATCACTCATTCATTGGCATGTATCCTTGTTTTATATTTTAAAAATATATCAACTTTTGATTAAAAAAAATTAACTTTGAGAGACACCATGATCTAAATAGTGTTACAAACTGCTCCCAAGTAGTCATGGTCAAATTCATATTCATTTCCAAACTTTTTTTTGGTTCACCACATAGTTGTTTCTCTACCCAATTGATAAGCTCTCAAAATAGATTTGGTGACCTCAAATTATTTTTGAATCTCAAAATACTTCTCTATTTCAGTCAACCATGCTCAAGCTCTATCTCCTATAATGGTTTTATCAATCTTAGGTAGATTCACCTTTTTCATATCCCTTGAGAATTCTACATCTACAAGTGCTCTCATGTCTTAAGGAACTTCCTCATCTCTCTGCTCTTCAAGATCCTCTTGATGTGCTTCATCCTCATGTCTATGAATTTCTTGCTCTAGGGCTATGATTTTGTACTTAGTCTCATACATCGCTATAAGAATCTGATCTAGTTTTATTACTTGTTTAGTGATAAATTGGTTAGAATCAAATGGAGGGTTATTTTTAGTTACATTCAAAGGACCCTCACCCAATTATATTGATTTCACCATTCATCTTGTTGATATCATAAGAATATAAAAATGTTAATATACTCATTAAGTCCTAGTGTTGAAATTTGGCTCTAATATGATAATTTAACATACCCACATGGATTTACTAGAATAATGTAGTATTTTTTTTAAAATATTTACAAAACACTTATTATTTCATTATACTACACCATGAGAATATAATCAGTGACTTTAACATACTAAGTATATTAAACATAAGTAAACATGTAGCACTAATAGTCAATGATCACTAGCATTTTATGTAACATAACATAATTATATAAGGAAAGTAATTATATTAAAATCTAGAAACGAATGGTACAATAATACATCTATGAATATCAATGTATAATAATAAATCAATTACATTTTGAATAGGCATTAAGCTTCAACATAAATATAATAATAGAT
>JARHVA010004869.1:597500-760000 GCA_037957365.1 Torreya grandis | reverse complement strand
ACAATCAATGTTAAGGTCATATTATACATCATTCACTATGTCATTCAATAGATTAGGCAATTCTTTCCCATCTTCCCTATTTTGATTTTTATAATTTCTTTCATCATGTGAATGCCTTTTCCCTCTATCATTATCTATAATATGGAAATAGGCTTCCCTTGTGCTTGTTTCAGATTCAAATTTCTCTCTTGACTTGTAGGTCTATGAGGCAGCCCTTTATCATTCCTAGATAATTTGTATGACATTTCATTGATAGTGGAAGCCAAAGTTTTCATGGTTTCCCCAAGGTTGGCATTCTTAGTGGATTGAATTTCTCTAGGACTAACCATTTTCACATCATCCCACTTGTTCAAAGGTTTACCCACATATTTTATATTGTTTTCAATTTAGATGGCCATATTCAATGCAAATCTTATGTTCATGGGATCCTTGTCCCTCAAGTAGAATGCAACCTTCTTATCAAAGGCATCACAATATTTAATGAGGCAAGTTGTATGACTAGGCATGATGTTTTTATGTAGCCTCATCTTAGTCTTATTGAACCTCATTTTAAAATCCTCCACACATTCATTAGGGTTCTTTTTAATTTTTTTAAATTATGCCAAAAGAAATCTAGGATCAATCCTATCACCATCATAAATTTTGAAAACATTCTTCATTTCTTCCCATGAATTAATACATCCATGAGGAAGGGATTTAAACCACTCATGAGCACATTCTTCCACCATGTGCACAAACATCTTAAGGCAAATATCCTCACGCTCAGCCTCATAATCCTTAATGATAATGTGAAAAATTCTCAAATGTTAATCACCAGTCATTGTATTATTCCTTTGAAACTTAAGGAGGTAGTTCCTTACTTCATTGGGTACATCATTAGGATAACTTCCATTTCATCAAAATTGATTGATCTAAATTTAGGAATCTCAAATGCATGATGCTCATTCTCATCTTGATCCATATGCCTCATGATTCATTCAATGGTGGACACAAAATCAAATGGTAAAGGGCTATGAGGTGGTGACTGAGGTCAACCTAGTGGGTCAAATTCTGGATGGGATTCAACCTATTGAGAAGGTACTAGGTAATAAATTAGATTATAAGGTTTTGAATTGTTTGGAAAACTATGACAATATTGAATGATAGGAATTTAAACAAATAAAATTTTGGTGTACTAGAATCTTGATAGCCTAAACACTCTTTTGTAGATGAAATTTGTACTTCAATTAGCCCACAAACTTGTATCCTTCTTCTTTGATTAACACTTAAGGGTGAGAAAAGATATTTTGATGAGTCACCTTTGAAGGATGATTGCAGTCCTTCCAACTTTGCAAGAAAAAGAGCACTCGTTGTTGAATGAAGATATTGAAAATGGGCATTGACCTTTCTTGAAATTAGATGATATGTTAGAGTCATCACTAGAAGCAAACCTCGTGAATATTATGGTTAAAAAAATTATTGTGATATATACTAAAATTAAACTTTCTAAATTTATTGATGAGATAATAGAATAAAGATACTAAAAGTCTTGATTTATTTTCAAAGGGGAAACAACTTTGCAACATGACAAATTTACAGCTCCTTGTAATAATTCAACAAATGTCAATTTACCAATTATTTCACATTTTTGGTAACATCGCTAGTTAAATCATGGGTAAAAACATCAGTTGGGTGTTTCTTCATAGTTGTAAACCTGTTACACTTAGCCTTTCATATTTTGATAAAATGGAAAACAAATATAAAAAACCCATTGATATGTCATTATAGCTAGTGAAGGATTTGGCATCAAGATGGACTAAATGTAGATAATGATTGGAAGATACTAGCTCTCTGCTACTTTTGGCTCTACATGAACCAAGGTGAGAGGACCTAAGGGTTAGTTTTCTCACATGGAGGGATGTTGTAATTCAATCTCCATGGGTAAATTTGGTACACAAGAGCACAAATATAACTAGGGCATAACCAAGTTTTCACACTCCATCCAATAAAGGTTGTCACATGGAATAAACAAATACTCTAAGTTAGACCCAAGCTACTAAAAATAGAAAGGGTCTGATTGTAACCTTCATGTCTATAAATTTTTTCAACAAGAAAAGGCCAAATAGAAGACTACAATAGTGGGATTTCAAGCATAAAATATAGACACATTTTATATAGGTAATATTTTTGCATCTGTAGGAAAATTATTGGAGAGTTTTCAATGATGTCATGATAATGTCATGAAGATGTCAAGATGAGTAGATGAAGTGCCTTGATAGTCTATGTGACAATGACAATGTGTGCAATGTGCTTGTCCTAGTATGCTTAAAGTATGATTAGTTGATCTTTCCTTTTGGCATTGTTAGAGATTTTCAAGGATGATTATGATGTATTGAAAATATGTAATCAGTCCCTAATATGTTTTATATACTTTGATTACTTATGTGCATAAGTATAAATCATCTAGTTATCCTTTCTTTTCATCTAGAAACTTTGGGTCCAGTGGTAAAAAAATTGAGTAGGTAGTTTGATGACATCACCATTGCCACGTGTGGATGAGTTAGGAGGAAATGGTCACATGGGTTTGTTTAGTATTATTCCTAGTCATTATTTTCTAAATCCTAGGTCATGCACCTAAATGCACCAAAATATATGAAAGTGTAAAGTTAGGCTCCCAAGAATTTTTATGAGGTTGGGCTCCATGTGGCAATAAGAGCCGAGTAAGCATTTTTATGGTAACATATCTCACATGTGTGGATGTTTCAAGAGTAGTTGATCATATGAGTTTATTTAGTTTTGTATCTGATTGTTTTATGCTAGATTTTAGATCATGTGCCAAAGCACATCAAAAGATGTGAATGTTCATAGTTGGCCTCCTAGATAAGTTCTAAGCATAGTTGGCTTTGTGATAAAAGATTTTGTGAAAGAATTTTAATGGTGATATATCTCAGATGTGTGAGGGTTCTAGGATCAATTTGTCACATGGTTGGATTCTCCTATATGCAGAGATCATATGATCCAAATATGATAACATACGAGTGAGTAAGGCAAAATATATGAGTATGCAAAGTTTTCCTTCCATAAAGATAAGCAAGGTTCCCATAGTCAAATTTGTAAAATTTAATGTTTGAGCAATGTTGATGAAGTGCATTGGTCCAAGAATTTAGGAAGCAATGAGATGAGGATAGTTGCATGTTGTTTAATTCTAAATAGAGATAAATATTAGGCTTATTCCATAGATCAACAGTGAGTGTGTGACTATACAAATAGAGATAAATGGTGCATATTAAAGTCCAAAATTGAAAGTGATAGTTGTTTAGTATTGATAAATACTGAGTTATGGATAAGTGATCGACATAGCACATTGAGTCAAAGTTTCCAAATTACATAAGATAAGGTCAACTATCAGATATTTAACATTTGAGCATTAGTTCTTATGTAATAAAGTTCAAAGAAGATTGACAATGTGAGATTGATCTGAGAAGTGCAGATATGAGATGAACACATAGTATTTGAATTTTAACTATGACATTTTCTTTTAAATATTTGAAATCATAAAGGAAAAAAAATGATTTTTATTTTGCCTATTTTTTTATCATGGATGAATTTGATCATGCTATTAAAAGGAAAGATGAATAGGACTCCTTGGTTCATCTAATGAATTTAATTTGAAGATTTGAATGTTTATATTGTCAAGTATGTTAAGGTTAAAATTTGACTATATGTTCATGGTTGTTCTATAGGTGACTTAAGAAGAGTAGTTGACCTAATGTAGATGATATTTTGATGTTTCATGATGAATTAGCTATTGAGGAGTGTTGTAAACTCCACAAGGATGCTCTATGTTCATTATGAACTTTTGACAATTTATATGTAGTATGAATAAAGGATTAAAAGTTGACTATATATTCATTCATTGTGAATGTGTGCACAAGATGTTGTTTGAGCAAATTTTTCTTAATCACAAGGGTACTATTTTAGTCATTGGTACTTCAGTGGGACCTATAGATCATATGTAATGGGTCCATGCTTTTGGTAGTGGTTCTATGTTCTTTTTTTGTTTGATGAAGTGCTAAAGGAGTGAATGGGTTCACATGAGACCTATAAGCACTAAAAGGGGTCTTATTAAAATGTGTAGTTCCTTAAGGATAACCCATATATGATATAGTTAACATATAAAGATTCTATTGAACTGTGTCTTCATGCATGAGATGGCTTAAGGTTTAAGGCATGTTTAATGGCTGACCAAGGTAGTGATTATCATGATTGATCTATAAATAGTGAAACCAAAGATGGTGATTTCTAGACTTTGTGTGTGAGACTCGGGAGAGAATTGAGAGAGGCTTATGTGTGTGAATTGGGGAGCAAAGGAAGGCTAGAGTTACCTATTGATGAGTTGATGAGTAGAACAATTTGAAGACTATTTATATGACCTCTTGGTCATTATTTTGTTGGTAGAATAGTTATTTTTCTATTTGAGTATGATCAAAGGTGAAGAGTGATAATCAAAGGTCCATCTATAAGTGTTGAATACATCAGTGCAAAGGTGGATGTGTTCATAGGTTTTATTATGGAATCTCAACATCTAAGGTGGGTTTAGCATTCTTGCAAGGTGAAACTTACTAAAGGTCTATTTGTATTTAAAATTTAGCTAGACATGTTTGGTAGCTCATTATAGGATTGTAGTCTCATTAAAATAAAGAATGGTAGTTCTTAAATCATTTATAGATGGTCAAAATTAGTTCTTTGATTATAGGATAGTGTTTCAATTTCAAGTTCTATTTGATTTTATTCCCCAAGAGGGTTTCCCATGTATGTCATGTGTTATATGATTGATCTTGCATTGTCTCTCTTACTCATTACTATGAATGATGTGTATGTTTTATGAATGTTTGTGGTTATTGATTAAGTGTTTGTAAAGATCATAATTAAAGTTTAATTATTTTGGGTCATTTATTCACCTCCCCTCAGTGATTATACCTCTAATAATTGGTATCAAAATAGGTACTTTTGTAAAGTCTTAATAGCTTGAAGGTGATCCAAGGTATAATATGGGTATTCATCAAGGAGGTTTTATCTACTAAGTAAAAACCTATGTTTAAGGGATCTAATTATGTTTTTTCGAGTGCAAACATGAGCACATACATTATATCCCTAGGGTTTGGTGTATGGCAATCTATTCTAGATGGTTATGTTGATCCTATTACTCCTCCATTTAGTGTTGTAGACAAGAAGTTGATTAAGAGAAATTCCAAATCAATGAATGCTATGACTTGTGGTATTTTAAATATTAAATACACTATTGTTATCCATTGTAAATCTTATAAAGAGATATGGGACAAACTTTTAAAGAGTAAATACACCATGGTAATCTATTGTAAATCTACTACAGAGATATGGGACAAAATGTAGATCATTTTTCAAAGAGAGTAAAAGGTCAAGCTTGCTAAGTTGTAGATTCACAAAAGGCAATTTGAAAGTCTCAAGATGAAGAAAGAAGATTCTATGGCATCCTTTCTTCAAAGATTTGATGAGACTATGAACACCATCAAAGGTCATGAAGAGAATCTTAAAAAGGCTATTGTATTATAAAACATATTAAGGTCTATATCTCTCAAGGTTTATCCAAAAGTATCTTCTATAGAAGAGAGTCATGATTTTACTCAATTGAAGATGGATCAATTGCATGACACCATTACTACATATGAGATGAGAGTAAATGATGATATTCCACCAAATAAAGAAGCTATATTCAAGATAGAGATGAAGCCTAAAAATATGTTCAAAAGTAAGAAATCTAAAGAGGATGACATATTTGACATTGATGAAGATGAACTAATTAATTTGATTAATAGGAAATTGAACATAGGCTCAAGAAAGTATAAGGGTAAACTACCCTTTAAATATTTTAATTGTGGAGAGATAAGACATTTTGCTCATAAGTGATCTCATAAACATGAGAAGAAAGATAATGAAGAACATGGTGAAGGCCAAGATTATGACAAGAAGATTTAACAAAAATAAGAAGAGCTTTAAAAATAAGAAGATTCTCTACACCAAATAAGATTGTATCTCATCAGATGAGAGTGAGGATAGTGACTCAAAATATGATCTTGAAGATGATGGTCCTGCTCAAGATGAAGCTTTGTTCATCACTAAGGAAGGAAGTTGCTCACATCAAAAGGTGTCTACATGGAGTGATTTAGATGATGAAGAAGATGAGGTGGACTATGAGACTACATTGATTAATGCTCTTTAAGAACTAAAGATTGATAAAATGATCAATAAGAATATGAAATATAAACTCAAGGACTATGAGGAGCAATTTAGTGTGTTTGAGGTGAGATTGGTTGAAGACATTAGGGAGCACAAACGTGTTGACATGTTTTTTAAGTCTATGTTGGAATCTATGTCTAAAAGTCTAAGAGCCAAAAAAGAAGAATACTCAAGGTGTGATTTTGAGATTGTGTCTTTGAAAGATGAGTTAGAGAGGTCTTCTAGTAAGGTGAAAACATTTATGAGATTTGAAATGAGCTCATGTGATCTAAATAATATTTTTAGTGGTCAAAAGCATACTATTGATATAACTAGTCTTAGATATGAATAATAACAAAAGAATCTAACTCAAGACAAAATGAAGTCTAATGTGAACCAGGATAATCATACTTTGAAGACAAATCATCAGACACGGAATGAAGGTGTAGGGAGAGTAAAGACAAATTAGATAAAATAGCCAAATGCCATGAGGTATGTATATTTTAATGGTTACTATTTCACATGTAATCAATTTGGTCATAGGATTAGAAAGTGTAAGAGACCTATTAGAAATTAGATTGCATGGAACTATGGTTGGGGTCATTAGTCAAAAGGTATGAATATAGTTAAGTACTTTAGCTATCTTGTTGTGGGAGACATTGAAAACCATTTTCAACATAAGGTTAAAAAAGGTGATTCCTATTAAAAAAGATGAGGTTATTTTGTTTATCATGATAAAGGACATATTTTATGTTTCTGTCCAAACATAGTAAGACAAACTATGTTTTCACCAATGAGTATGGTATTCTAAAATTTTGAATAGAGAGGACACATTGCTAGATTATTTAAACAAAGGCCATCAAGTCAAAATGAGTCAATCATCCTCCTAAACTACTTGGAATAAGTCAAGTTAACACATGAAAGCTAAAGGTGATAAGTGCGAGTCATGATAAGACTTTAAGTCTTATTATTTTATTTGCTATGGTATAGAATACTTCAGAAGTTAAAGAGTACCAAGAGGTCTCATTGTTTCCTCATATTGAGACTGAAGAGATCGAGCTTAAAGAGAAGACTAAGATATTAGTTTATGCTAGTCATGAGGTATGTATGGATCCAATTGAACATTATATTGTTACCGAGCATGTATCACGTAAATAACATCAATTTTTTGTGATTAATGATGAGTTTCTAAACTACAAGGTACAATCTTCAGATGAAAAGCTATCCTATGAATCTTTCTTGTCTCCATGTATTGTCAATCCAATTCTCAAATGAAAAGAGAGTGTTTTAATGGTTGAGCATGTTGCTTCTATTAAGTCTAAGAAGAAGAACTATAAGCATCAGATGACCAAGGAGGAGAAGGAATATGAGTTGTGGGAAGCTCCTGGTTTCACATTGTTATAAAACATTGTGAAATGGGATGTCTCTGCCTATGCTTCTTAAGAGATATATTTCTTGTGGAGAAACAAGTTTGTGTGCTCAATATCATAATGTAAATATTCACAAATAATTGTGTTGATATTATAAGGTCATTGGTTAAGGAGGAGAAACAACTCCATGAGTTTATTTCATTGGTTTGAGAAAGAACTGTAGTACAAAATTAGAATGGGTGGTTTCAAGGGGCTTAATGAGATTGATGTAAATGTCAAGAAGAGTTATATGTACAAAAAGGTCTATACACTTCTTTGTGATGTGCTCTAGGTTTGTGATATGAAGGTATGTTTATGCCAATTGAAGATTTTTGTGTACTCTAAGTTTTCTCAATTTTTGGCTTAAGGGCAAGAAGGCCTAAAATGAGTTACTGAAAGTCTATATTCACAATGGTGTGAAATATAAAATCTTGGTCTAGATGTGTGTAATGACTATCTTCAGGTGTGGAAAAAGTTTTAGGAGTGCGTGTTGGCTAGAAGGTGTTATGTTAACCTCATTTATTTTGAAATTCTAAGATTTTGAGCTATGCTAGAATATTACTTTTCCTTATGAGATGAGTTCTGACACTTCTTAATAGGTTGTGGGTCAAAAGGGTTGTCAAATCAAGATTTATAGAGATTTGAAGGTTTTTGGTTTTCAAATTATTTTTGTTTTTATCAAAATAGACAATTAATTAGCTAGTATGTTTGTGAAGGAAGTATGTTTCATAGGATGAGCTTGGTAATTAAAATTAGTGTGATTAAGGGGGCATATGAGTTTGATCTAGATATAAAGTTTTAGGTTTTGAATATGTGTTTAGTAAAAATTATGGGTTTTACAAGTTTTAGGTAGAGCTACAAGGAGGCTAGATAGGCTTAGTTGAAGAAGAGTACATTTTACTCAGTTTATCCATAAGAGCAAGGTATGTTTATTTCAAGGATATTTCTTAATTTTGTTAAGAGCATGTTTCCTATTTGATGATTGTGATGAAGTTATGTTGGTGGTCCTTGTAGTAGCTTGAGAGAGAAGGATAGTAAGCATACACGATGGTTCTTCATGATGTAAGGAGATCTAAAGATATTAAAGTGATTTAATGTATTTTAAATCTTTTGGGGAGTCCATCTTAGACGTTTCTTTGTGAGTTACATTAGATTTTAGTATTTTCGTGTTCTTTCTGCATTGGTTGTAGTTCTTAGTTGAAAAGAGTGTTGGCATGAAGCAAGAGGATGTTGTCAAGACAAGCATAAGTAGGCTCAAGGTAAGAGGAATTTGTATCATTTTATAAGATGGTTATTTATTATTTATGGTCTTTTCATGTCCTCATAATTAGTTGGTGCCAACTTTGTCATTGTGTCAAAAGGGGAGAATGTTCTTTTTGTGGGATTGTTTGAAGAGAGAGAAGGTGATATGTATATTTATATATATGATGGTTGTTGACATAAATGACAAAGGGGGAGTTTTTTAGAGATTTATCAATGATGTCATTATGATATAATTAAGGTGTCTAGGTGAGTGGATGAAGTGCCTTGATATTATGAATGATAATGATAAAGTTTGCAATATGTTTGTCCTAGTATGCTTGAAGTATGATTGGTTGATCTATTTTTACATGGTTAGATATGTTCAAGGATGAGTATGAAGTACTGAGTATATACAATAGGCCGTAATATTTTTTTATATACTTTGACTTCTTGTGCGATTAAGTGGAATTCATCTGGGTGTCCGTTGTTTTCATCTAGACACTTTGGGTCTAGAGGCAAAAAATCTGAGTAATTAGTTTGATGACATGACCATTGCCACATGTGGATGAATTAGGAACAAATGGTCATATAGGTTTGTTTAGTATTACGCCTAGTTCTTATGCACTAAATCTTAGGTCATGTGCTTAAGTGCATCAAATGATATGTAAGTGGAAAGTTGGGCTCCCAAGAATTTTGACAGTGTTTTCCCCTACTTAGCCAAATTTGCATGTGTAAACAAGAGTTAAGTAATAATTTTTATGGTAACATATCTCACATGTGTGGATGTTTTAGGAGAAGTTGATCATATGGGTTTTTTTAGTTTTGTACCTAGTTTTTTTGTGCTAAATTTTAGATCATGCACCAAAGCGTGTTAAAAGATATAGATGTTCAAAGTTGGCCTCCCAAATAAGTTGTAAGAATCATTAGCTCTATGATGGAATTTTTTGAAAATGCATTTTAATGGTGATATATCTCACACATGTGAGGGTTCCAAAATTAGTTTGTCACATGGTTGAATTATTGTATGTGACGAGATCATATGATCCAAATTTTAGAACATACGAATGAGTGAGGTAAAAGATATGACTTTGTAAAATTTTATTTTTAGGTAGATAAGCAAGGATCCCATACTTAGTCAAACTTTCACAAGTTAAAGTTTGATCAAAATCGATGGAACGTGTTTCTCTAATAAGCTAAAAAGCATGATGTTTAACATTAAGCAGAGATAAAGATCAAGCTTCTTCTAAAGATCAATGATGAGTGGGTGATCATACAGATAGAGATCAATGATGCATATTAAAGTCAAAAGGTGAAAGTGATAGCTTTCTAGTATTATTAAAAATTGAAATATGGACAAGTGATCAATGAAGCATGTTGAGTCAATGTTTTGAGATTGCACAAGATGAGGTCAACTATAAGTATTTAACATTTGAGCATTAGTACATCTGCAATAATGTTTAGTTAATATCTATGGTGTGAGATTGATCTAAAAAATGAGGACATGAGATGAAATCATAGTGTTTGAATTTTAACTATGACCATTTGATTTTAAATATTTGAATTTGCAATGGAAAAAAGTAGTGCTCTATATTTTGGCTATATCTTTTGATCAAAGCTGAATTTACTCATGCCATAAAAAGCAAAGATGAAGAGGACAACATGGAAAATATATTGAGCCTGATTTTGAGATCTATAAGTATGTAAGAAAGATATATATTAAGGTTAAAAGTTGATTGTATGTTCGTGTTTATTATGTAAGTGACCCAAGAAGAGTATTTGAGCTTATGTAGATGTTTCAATGTTTCATGATGAATTAGATTTTGGGGAGTGTTGTAGACTCCATGATGATGATATATGTTCATTATGAATGTTTAAAAAAGTGTATATAGTAAGAAAAAAGGTTTAGAATTTGACTATATATTCATGCATGGTGATTGTGTGTACAAAGTGTTGTTTGAGCAAATTGTGCTTAAGTAGAAGGGTACTATGTTGGCTGTTTTTAATTAAAGGGGACATATAGATCATATGGAATGGGTCCATGATTTTGGTAGTGGTTATATTTTAATGTTTTGTTTAATGAAATGCTAAGGGAGTAAAAGGGTTCACATGACACCTATAAGAGCTACAAGGGCCTTATTAAAAGGTGTAGTTTCTTAAGGATGACCCATAGATGTTATTTTAAACCTATGAAGATTATATTGAGTGGTTTATTTGTGTGTGAGATGCCTTAAGGCTTAAGGCATGCCTAATGGCCAACCAACGTAGTGATTATCATGATTGCTATATAAATAGTGAAATCAAAGATGGTGATTTCTAAACTTTGTGTGTGAGACTTGGGAGAGATTTGGGAAAGGCTTATGTCTGTGAATTAGGGAATGAAGGAGGGGTAGAGTGCCTTATGGATGAGTTGATGAGTATATTAGTTTGAGGACATTTTGTATGACCTTTTGGTTATAATTATGTTGGAAGAAGAGTGCTCTTATTGTTTGAGTATGAGCGAAGGTGAAAAGTGACAATAAGAGGTCCATCATCAAGTATTGAAGACATCAGTGCAAAGGTGGATGTGTTCATTGGTGTTGTTATGGTAGCTCAACATCTAAGGTAATTGTAGACTCCTTATAAGGTGAAAATTTCTAATGGTCTAGTTGTTGTTGTACCTTAGCTAGACAGGTCTGGTAGCTCCTTGTGAGATTACTGTCTAACTAAAATTAGGAATGGTATTTCTTAATCATTTTGAAATGGCCTAAATTGGTTCTTGTTATTATAGGACAATAATCTAATTGTAGGTTCTAATGGGTTTTATTTCCCAAGAGGGTTTCTCACTTATATAATGTGTTATGTGATTGATCTTGCATTGTCTCTCTTTCTCATTATTATGAATGATGTGCATGCTTCATGAATGCTTGTGGTAAATGATTAAGTGTTTGTAAATATCATAATTTACATTGGATTCTTTGGGCTCACTGATTCACCTTCCGCCACCCCCCTCCCTATTTTTAGGAGAGAATAAGGTAGGATGAGTTAGGTAAATAGAAAGAGTGGTGTGGTGGTGGTTTTCAAACAAGAATAAGTCTTCAATAGACATGGCATCATTCATTTGAAAATATATATATAATTGAGAAGCAATCTAAATAAATTATTAGGAATATTTTGCATTCATTGGTGCCAACATAATGTAAATATTCAAAGGATTTTTAAAACCCTATAACTAGAGATTTATATGTTTTTTCCTATCAAATCCATAAACCTAGGGTGATCTTAAGAGGTTATCAACAACATATTTACAAATCATAATGCAAAAAGGGATTTATAATGTAGATCTATACCCAAGATGACAACCATTTATAAGCATTAAACCAAATATCCAATCAGTAGAGAATTTAAACCATATTATTGCATTTCATTAGCAAGAAAGAGTAAAACCCACAACTATTTTCCATTATCTTGAAATTAAATCTTACATACATCATTGTTTCAGAATGTTGACATGGGGAGAAGCATTTCGAGTTTGCTCTTGAACATGGGAGACATAAAAATACTCTAACAACTTGCTAATATCTATACAGATGTAGCCACTTTAGAAAGAAAAGCAAAATGCATAGAGAGTGAGGATCTTGAAATTTGAAAGAGCCTCGACCTAGAAATAAAAACAACCAATACCAACCATAGAAAAGAGAACAACCCTCTTTATAAACAAATTTATGACCTCATTTTCTCAGAGAATATGTTGTGTATTTCTCAATATTTGAAACTTGCAACCAACTCTCAAAGTTCTGCCAAGATGCTCCAGCTAGAATATGCTCTGTGTCATCCCTGGAAGCTCCATGCCTTTGAAAGGAAAATGATTCTAGTATCTTCTTCTCCATGTAGTGATGAAGATTTGAAGAAAAAAATTGATATGCTTGGCTGGAAATGTGTTTCATTCAAGCTTGAAGGAGAATATTTACTTGACGACCAAATAAACTCTTTGTCTTCTTATGCAACTGCTTGGATTTGCTTTGACCTCTCATTTACAATTATGGAATCTTCTAGATAGCTTCCCTTTTCTGTGTGCATGCCAAAGAACACCCATAGCCTTGTAATGATGGAATTTGAATACTTTAGATCCATGTCCATTTGAATGATATGCTTGTGAATGGTCCATGACACTCTCATAACCCTGCAACATTCCTTCCATGGAGGTATTCAAATTAAGAAAAACATGAAAAAATGCAAGACTTAACTCATTTTGCCTTTTTCACCCTTTTGACATTTTAGGGTTACCACCAAACCTTTTTAATGATTAAGTACATTATTTTTCACTTTTTTTCCTTAGGGGTAATTTTGGATCCCATTTTCAATTTTGTGCCTCCTTAATATGGTGGGAAACATGAAATCACTAGCACGCTTTCAACTTGAAATCTGCAGTTGCATTTCCCCTCAGAAGTTCCCTCATGGACATGGGAGCTTCAAGCGAAATTTGATATTTTATAAAAATGTAAAATTGTATTGGCCTTGAAAGTTCCACTTTGAACTAGGACCTCATGTTGACTATATGTTGACTGATAGGGTTGAGAGCTCTAAGTGCACTTTGCAACATGCACATTTGCAAAAATGTAAAATTGCATTCCTATTTAAAATCTCCCATGGACCTCCATTTTAGTTGAATTTTTATATGTGAAGTTGAAATATGGGATTGGGATATTGGACTGCATATTGGAACTTGCATTTCTCAAAACCTACTTCTGCACGTTATTTTTCCCACCAAGATCTCCGCGGGCTTCAAAGTTTGGGAAACAAATTGCGAGTTTGTAATTTTTGCAAATTGTATATCCTATTACAAACTCCAAAAGAATTCCTTTTGTGTGTCCTTTTGTATTTTATTGACTTTCCATCTAACTCCATTCTAGTGAAGGCTCATAAAAAAGTTGCCACCATTCCCAAGTAGAAAAACCGAAAAATAACCAGAAATTGTGAGCTGAAACTTTCTGAGTGTTTCTCATCTCAAAGATTTTACTAGAAGCTACTGGTCCACCGTAATATATACCAGGAATAACTTCTTGGAAGCCTTAAAGATTGCGAAGGCATGTGAAACTAAAGAAAGGCACGCCCTTTGTAATAAGAGGACCAGCAAAGTTGATGGGATCATGTTTTAAAATGGGTTCTATATGTATATCTATTTTTGGCAGATCATCCCATGAAAGTGGCTTGTTTACAATTAAACCCTCAAAGACTTCACTAGGCTCTGCACTTATTATTACACTGGAGTTCTCAAAGGGATACGTACCATGAAATTTTTCTGAAGAGACAAGAAGAGATCTACTTGGAGGCTTTTCTCTCTGCAAACAAAAATTATCGCCATCTCCTAAACGACTTTGACTGCTTCCTTACTGGTCAACGGTAGACAGTAAAAGGTCTTGAACTGGTCTTCTTATTTGATGGGGAGCCTGAATTTGTATCAGAACAGAAGATAATACTCCCAGTGTACATGTATTGGAGCTTGTACCCTGCTTCATCTTGATCCAATGCACACCTCCAAAGCTATAAAGATGACCAGAAACACTTCCATGAGCAGGAAAAAATTCAATTATTTTATTTACTGATATATCCCCTTCATTAGCAATACATTGATCCTTCCTTCGAGATGGAAATAATAGTAATGTTGGATATAACTATTTCTTTATTTATTTATGTTGAGAAGGAAGGCATATCTTGAGCGCTCACATTTGGTGCAAGTCTCACCTTCGGTGTGCGAAAACTTTGCACAGTGCTTAATTAAGCGATGTACTTCACGAACAATCAACTAAGATCTCTTACGAAACCCACACCAATCATTACTAAAAAGCACTAACACATCCTTTTCCCAAGCAGGTCTAGGATGGTGACTGAACTAGCACAAGATGTTTCAATAGATTCATTATGGCCTTAAACTCAAGAATCAACCTGGAAAATGTAACAACTATAATATGAGTAAAATCAATCTCTTAAAAATCCCTGTTCACAAATGGTGTCCTCGAAGGTTCCCTCATACTTGATGGAAAAGGCTCACTGCGCTTGTCTACTGTAAGAGTCCCAAGCTTAAATCCCTTGATAAAATCAAACAGAGAAGAGTAGGTCACAGATACTTCTTTGGGTAAAACGTAATGAGTTTTCTCCACATGGTCAATTAACACAACTAATGGAAAGGTTGCATAAGATCTTAGAACTAGCCTAAGTTGATCTCCACCTTCTGCAAATAAAAATGAAATATCAACACCACAATTTTCATCCTGCTTCTCATCCAATGTTTTAAATTCCTCATTTCGCTCACAAAACACATGCTCTCCTTTGTACATTGATTTGCATTCTTGGTTTTGTTGTTTGGCCTGCATAATATGAAACACGCTCAGACTTGACAGTTAGAGCACCATTAATCTTCAAGATAGGTTTTGAAGACCCTATCATCTTATCCATTGTAGGTTCAACTACACTTCTTAAAGGGGAAGTTTGTTAGCTCTTTCGAATAGAAGAATGCTTGTGCAAATGCCCTTGATCTTTCCTTAAACCTCCGAAATTTTTCTTTGCTGAGTTGCATGGATTTAATTGTGCCACTGTGATTCCATTCATCCATTTTATGAGAAGACAAAGGCAATCTATCTAAAATTTTAGCATGTGAATTCATATCCTTAGTAGCAGCGTACTCCTTCCACGGCATGACTCAAACAGAGGAAATAACATATAGAACTTTCATTTTAACTCAGCATAATCTGTAGGAGAAACATGGTTATTAGGTTTTGGAGCATTGAGTATATGTTTGAAATCCACATGCGTGGGAGTATCAATTAAAATCTGCAAATTGAATACTTGCTTTTAGCACGGTAAATTCTGCCATCTACTTATGTCGGGATCCGGAGATCAAATTGTATTTTGCAGGTTAGTAAACTTTCAAATTGTATCATGGCTTTAATTCTCCATCGTGCTTCCTGTGGGTGTGGAAGAGTCGCAATCAATTTGTAATGTGTATTTTTAAGAACGACGTTTTGCACATAGATTCGTAGCTTATAAATTCCATTATTCATCATTCAACCTTCTTGCTGGGGCCCACGTCATTCCACCTCAACGCCCTTCCTCCACGTGGTCTTATGCCTTCTCAGCTGATTTCGGAGACATGTATGCATTTTTCACAATGGCAAACATGTAAAGTTGTAAACTTCCACCATTTACCTGTGCTGCAAGTTCCTGAAGTCAGCTTGCAATTTGTAATTTACAAGTGCAAAATTGCATTTTCACTAAAAAGTTTCACCGAGCACCCTATATGCCTCTCCACGTTGACGTCAATCTCTTTTTATAAATTTCATGTTTTGAAATATTGCTTTGGTTTGTTGACCTTGTTTGAAATTCCCCTACTCGTGCCTCCATGTGGGATACTTCTATGCATTTTAAAACTAGTCATTTGACTCCCTTTTATGCCTAGTACATGATGCAGATTTGGGGAGTTGAAATACAATTTGAGAATTATATATTTAACAAGTTCATTTTGCAACTTATTTTTCTAATTGAAATGTATGTCGGGAATTTTACATGTACTTTGCAATTTTTAAAACTTACAATTAATTTTGTAAAACTCAAAAACATTAAGTTAGTTGTTAGATTTATATGACTTACACATTTTACAATGGGATACATAAATTTTAATGGTGCATCATATTTGATTGGCCATTTTATATTAATAAGTGTTGACAAGGATGTCCTAAATGTTGATATAGTTGTGACAGGACTCCACATTTGATGAATGGATTGAATCCACATAAAAATGTTATTTATGTGTGGATAAGACATTACAAGTTGGCATGTCATTTATATCAAGGCAAGGTGGTCACATATTTGATTCATTATTTTCTATTGTCAAGTGTGGATTAAGGTATCATGAGAGTCAATTTTATTATGGTAGGGTCCTACGACTCTCTTTATCTATATTTGGTTAGATGAAGAAAAGTAAAATTTTCAAGACGAGTACAAGTGTATAAAATCTGGTGTAGTTTGTTGGACAAGGGCTCAAATCTCCACCAATAGCTATAATCTCTTTCCAAGCCCTATAACAATTATTTCTTCCCGTTCCATATATTTTCCATGAGAAGAATAGACAGTTCTACACAATTAGAGTTTACATTTTTTGATTTAGTGATTTGTTGCTCTAAAACTCTTATAGATAGGTTGTATGTCATAACTGTCTCATTACAAAATAATAACACATGATTTTATTTTAATAAGTCATAGTTCAGTGTGTTTGAATCAAGAAAAGGAGGAAATATATAGCTTACCAAAAGATTGAGTTTTTATGCTGGAGGCATATATTTTGAAACATTTCTTCTATTGAATCTATATTGGGCATATTTTTAATTGAGCCTGGTGTTATTAGACATGATTCTAATTAATTTATAATACGTGTTGGAGTACAACCCTCAACATGTGTATTGCTCACAATTCAACATATGTTTGTGGTGTGGCATCACCAAACTAGAGAGTAGGTGGTTTGTGTAGTTAATATCATTCTAGAGCTATGTATAACCATCATATTTAATGGATTAGATTGTAGTTGCAAAAATTCTGCACCAAAGGTTGATATCAAATCACACCATTACACTTATGTATGATAATGTCTATGATTCCTTTCAACATTATTTGTTCCCTTCAAGCAACTTCTATTTTTTAAATCCTTAAATTTTATCTATGATTTCAAGGAAAATATTTTTTTATGCTAACTTTTAGAAATTTCTTTGATGGTTTTTTAATCATCAACTTTACCTTGATTTATTTATTTATTTATTTTTATGTGGACTTTTTAATGACCATGTTTTTAAAAAAACATAAATATATTGAACACACAAATGCATGTGAACTCAATATTCCACTTAAACGAGTGTTTAGACCTAGTAGAGGAATTATTTTTTTCTTAGAGGAAAAGTTATTTCATATTGACAATGTCTCTAAGAAATAAACAATCTAAATTTCCTTTTAAATAAATTTAGTTTATCATTAGAAGTAATGGTGGAGATGTAGTAGATAAGGAAGTGATACTTATCCATAAAATAAATAAATAAAATTGAATGAGATAGGTGATAATAAAAAGTAACTAACAATGTAATAATTAAATATTTTAAGGTAACTATGTCATCATTTTATAGGAGTGGTGCATGAAGTTGGTTAAAGAATGAACATAGTTATATTTACTCTCTTATTTAGAAATATGACATATGAAAAGAAGCTATAAAAACAATAGTAATAAAAGAGGGACCATACATGTAGCTAAAGCTTAAGAATGTATCAAGATTTTTTTATGAATAATTTGTATGTTTGCATGATAAAAAGAGATTAGAAAATATAAGGAAAACACAAAACTAATAAATATAAATAATGATATTTTTGAAGTGTGGATAATCTTTAGAAGATATGTGGATTGAATTACTCTGCAATATTATACATCCAAGTAAAGTGTTATGTGGTGTGACTATGATGTCATGTAAATAAGAATGCCAAACATTTGAAGAGATATAATTTATTTATTAAAAAATTAATTGGTGCACAATATTATGGGTGATCACTTTTAAAAAATGTTCATGGGAATAATTTAATTAAGAGGATTTCAATAAAATGATGTTACTTTTTTAAAAAATGTTCTTATCATGTACAATAAAATAATTATTAAACTTATGTGTAATTTTTTTTTTAATTTAACTCCAAATTTAGTTCATCTTATTATTTTAATTACCTTTTAAACTAATACCCTTATTTGTACTCATATACTAGTATACAATATTAATACAAGAATTAACAAATATATGATTACACATAATGTGTGCCACTTTACTAGAATGACCTCTTGGTGATTACAAGAAAGGCAAGTAAAGTGAATTTAATTTATATACAACATCACATATCCATATAAAGGGAAACTTAGAGTTCTCATGCCATATTGTTAAAAAAAATTGAATTTCACATTCATAGGATCTAATTTAATTATATACAATATAAGCAAAATCTAGATTACATAATCATAGAATTTTGAAGCACATTTTTCCAATACAAAGATTTGATCACAAACAATCTTTATGATATCATTGTTAATATTTTATAGGTTTATCCCACTTAATATCTAGTTGATGAATTGGCCCCTGGATTTCACTTATGTTGGTCACACTGTAAATGCAAAGATGTGCCCCATAATGGGTGGTAAAAATTGTCAAATGGAAAAAAAATTGGAGGAAAATTATTAAATTTTAGTCAATAGTTTTAGGACAAATATCCTCTTTTATTAGATGGTAGAATTTCATTTATTGAAAACTAAAAAGATTACTACAAATAAATTATTTACAACAAAACTGAGGTTCTTGATACAGGTTACAATTTTAACCAAAAGGTATGAGAAAGGCTATATAATCGAAAAATAAAAAGGAAAATGAAAGATCAAAATGAATATATGTATGAATATATAAGGATGACAAATACAGTGGATGAAGTTCATAAATGATCTAAAATATCAAGAAAAATGATATTTTTAATAAGAGGAAATCTTTCTCATTCAATGGGTAGGAAGGACCTTATGTATTCATAAGAACACACAACATACACCAAAATAGGTGTTTATCAATATTAACATATACAAGAAAATTATCTTTTATTTCCTTGTAAAAACTACATGAAACTATTTTTTTTACCTCACCGAGGTTTCATAATTGCAAAAATTGCAAATGTAGGGTTGCAAAAGAAACTTTATCGTGAAATATTTGTTTGTTGACTAATTTATCACAATCTCAAAAATATATTAAAAGAATAGAATCAATTATATATGCATGTAAACACATAAATTTATAATAAATAAATGTTGAACACAAAGTTTACAATAATTTTTATTATACTATTTCTTTATGAGCCATAAATACAATCTCCTCATTGTATAATTTGTCAAAAAAGTTCAATTGTCAAAATCCCTGACAATGAGCTGCATACTTATATTTATAGTTTAAAATGGGTGATTATGTTGTGTAACCAATTTTTTTTTCATTTTCAAGAGATTTTAAAAACACATTAGCTAATTTATAAGGATTAAAATTTACAAAACCATGTTAAGCAATTTATACAACTTGTAAAAGTGTGTTGGTATTTTTGAATGACTTGCAAAGCACAATGACAAGTTTTCAAAAATTGAAAACATATATTTGAAATTTTTCATGACTCAGAAGTGCAAAAAATAATTAGTATATTTGCACGACATACAATGTGGGAATTAACTAATACAAAAAGTGTAATAAAAAAATGCAATAATGACTCATAATTACAATCATGGAAATGCTAATAATATATGACAAAATCACTTATCTTATTCTTCATCACATTGAGAATAAATTAGATCTTTTAATTGATTAGTGAACACTTCTTTTATTTGATTCATTGAATTTATACAAATTTTCTCTCTTTTTTTATTCACCAGGGTAATCTCAATACATAAAATCTGTTGATGATTAACAATACATATATCATTTTATGTGATGTCTATTGAATTATTTTTAGCATTGAATCAATAATTTCCAAGTTATTCTAATGTTTGATCAATTTACTAATGGATTTCTAGTTAAATTTAGATTTTGGAGTTAATATCTATTCAATATTATTCTCAAATTGCTCGAAAATGACATCTTAGGTGACCATATTATCATCCATAAATGGATAATTAAAATTTACAATTCCTCCTAATATTTAAAAAATATCATCACCTCCTACTAACTTAGATTCATCAAATTTTTTATGCTTTCATCAAAATTATGCATCGTAAATTAAACAGGTCCAAGGAACTCATTAAATTATGCACTTTGCTCAGTTTGAATACCTCCTTATTTAATGATCTCATTTAGGAAAGTATTAGATAAATAATTAATGTGGGAATCATATCTTTTCATTTCTCTACTTCTACATAAATATCTTCAGCTTTAGTTGCCTTATCATATTTTGATTGAATTTTAAAGTATCTAGTTATTATTGTTTTGATTGTGTTAAGACCCTATTGTAATATTTTCTCAAACCATTTATTTGTTGCTCTATATATTTGTCCAATTTCATATGCAATGTTGAGTGTCTCCATGTGGGTGATTTGTGGGGAAATAGAGGATGATCAAGACTAAATTGTCTTGATCAGATTTTGAAGTACTAATGTCAACTACTCATATTATACCTTAAGTTGATTCTTGTTAAACTTACCATAATACATCTTTTCAAACAAGGTACCAATTTTTGATTGAACATTTTATTTCTTTCCTTCCTTGATAACTTTCCTAAAATTTACTTTTGAGGTATGATAATTTAAAGCACTAACACTAACTTTGTTTATTATTTTAGGAGGAAGTAATACCTATTTATATATGTATCCCTTATCATCTGTGATTATTTTGGAAACAACCTTGTTTTTTTTAAATTATTCATGGAGGGAAAGTTGTCAGAGTAATGAAATCAATCTCTTAAAGTTCAACAATTTTATTTCTTTTTGCTACTAATTCATTCAACTAATCAATAGATTTTCCATTGGGAGGAGGTTAATGTACGAGGTTATAATGAGATTTAATTTGAGGCTCATGAAGATACACATTAGTTTTTAAGGTTTAGATCTCTTCTGGTGAAATTTTACCTTATTCTTTATTTGAAGTATCTTTTGGTGATTTGGGTTAAAATGCATGAGGCAATTTAATATCTTGTGAATGTGGTGGAAATAAAAAAGTTGTAGGTTTGATAGGAATATAGGTTAGAAATAACAATGAGGTATCTGATATAAGGAATTATTGAATTGTTTCTATTAGTATTATTTGATATTAAATAAATTTATAATAGGGAACATCCTTTGAAATAGAAATACTGGGAGAACAAGAATATTTTTATCCTAACCTTTTTATATTGAGTTTGAGACTCTTATAAACTAGATCAATATTCTCAACATCCTTAGTTTATGTTTTTTCTTTTATTTATATGGTGTCCTTACACCATCTACTTGTGATGTTCTAGCATTCAATTTATGTTGTTTGTGAAAGCTACCAAATTTAAATTATTTTGGCGGTGATGGAAATCCTACCTTATAAATGTTCAAAAATTTAATTTTCAACTAATCCAATGTCCTATAAAACACAACTTGTGTTATACTTACGAGAGAGGTAAATTATTTCTTATTACAATAGATTCTAGGAAGTGGTTTTGTTTCAATTCCATAATTTTTTTGTATTAGATCCAATACATCTCCATCATCTACAGTGTTTTTGGAAACTTTTACAATACCAAATGGAATGACCTATTTAAAATTGAATCATGAGTGTTCTCAAGTTATTATTTCCTTCTAATCATGACCATCCATCAGGTAGTCTTCAAAATGGAACACATGTTAATATGGGTAGATTAAAATATTTCAACTAGACCTAAAATGTTAAAATAAGGTGTAATTTAAAATGGTTGGATGGTGACACGTCATATATTTTAAAAAAATTCTAATTCTTATAATGATTTAATGTATATATTCATATAAAGATAGGAATTTTCACCTCGACTTTGTGTTTATTTTCCAAGAACTTGTTTGTTTTAGTTAATTGTCTAACCTTCACCATCAAGTTCCAATTGTCATCAACTATATTTGTAAGGATGTATGATGTAATTTAGCATCCATAAATCAATAAATAAGTGAAAATTGGAAATTTCATAAACCATGCTCCCCATCTTGTAATTTCCATATAATCTTGTATAAATATCCTCTTATAATAGAAATATTATTCAAACTTTGGGATTACATTTTACATGAGTGCATCATTTTCCATCCAAAAATGATGAGTAGTATATTTCAAAGTGAGTTAAGGATATAATTCATATATATTTTAGTTTCTTTTATTCCTACCATAATCAACCCATGAGAAAACCTCCTCCTAATAGAAAAATATACAAGGTAGGAAGACATGTAGAACTTATGATTTGAGTTGACTTTCATCAACTTATTGTGAATGGAATAATTGAAGAGTTATTCCTAGTTTATCTATTTTCCATTCTTCTAAATTATCTAGATATATATGTATATCTATATTTCGAAACACCATGGAACTAGACTTCCTACCACTATATGTAAAAGTGTTACCATATCATTTACCTCATTTGAGAATCCAAACCTAGTAATTATCTTGGGAAGTCTTGTCACCAAAAATAATAATTTTATCAACCATTATTTATTAACCCATTTCAAATAGCAAATTGTGTTATCCTCCCATAATTATTGAGTAGAAGTTGGAGTTAACTCAACAAAGGATTCCCTATCTATCAACTATAGAAAATTCTCAATGTCATCTGGTTATTGGCATAAAACATATTATCTTCTCAAGTTCTTGATTTTTTTCCATTAAGGATCATAATTCTTGGCCATGGATAGAACTATTTTTTGGCACTCCACTGATGTGGGGAAGGGAACTACTTGAGATAGTCTATTGTTGTAAATAATTTGACCATAGTTTATCTTTTGGACCCCATTGATTCTAATCCATTATTCATCCAAGTCAATATGACCCAAGATAGTGTCAAATGTGTTCTCAACATTGGATCCTAAATGTGATAGAGTAATGGATCTTTGAAATTGATACTTCATATATGCACCATCTTCATTTTATTGGCCCTTTTCTAGAGTGGTATTCCTTTTAGTATTATTTTTATTTTCTTTTGATTGGTGTCTTTGATGTTGACATCTAATGTAGAAAAATTATTTTTGAGAATAAAATTGACAGCGTAATTGACCTTGTGAAGAGGAAGAAACAAAGTGTGTTCAAAAAATGGGTGGATTAGGGAATGTGTTTGAATAAAGTGAAAAATATAAGAATGTGTTTAGTAGGTGCTATATTTATGTAGTGTCTTCTGATAGGCTCATTAGGTTTTGAGGGGTGTAAATCATGTTATGGTTTCCTAGGAGTGTTGAACACACTGTAACATTTGATGATGTGTTGAACATGATTTGAAATAAAATGATGTTGTCAATAGGGTCTGAGTCCACATATGTGGAAAGTAAGTTAGCTAAGGTTGACCATGTGTCAAATAAGGTATTAGAGTATGGTGAATCCTTAAATAAAATCTAGAATCTGTTGAAGGTGTAGACCAAATCTATACTCTACTATGGAAAACTATTTTAAAAATATAAGGAGGTCTTAAATATATTATGCACATTGAAAAAACCTATGTTTGGAAGTTTTTATATCCAAAGTAACACCTTTCAGTATATTTGTGTTGATTCAATGGCATAAACCCTAACTTATCATTGTTATCATCAAGATAAAAGGAAGAGTCTTACAATGTCAATGATTACATGAAGATGAAGTTTGAAATCATAAGTAATGTGGAATGAAGAAGAATGGAAAGGAAACAAGTATTTAAATCTAACTTTTGAAAACTAGATTTATGATGGGGAAGACCATATTAATGGTATACATTTTGGGATACTTTAGAAGGTTGTAGATTCTAAAGAGTGTTTATGAAATATTTAAGATTTGAAATTATTTTGAACATATTTTAGGGTTTAAAGGTGTGTTCATAGGAAATTTAAGTTCTATTAGGTGTTTAATAATCTATCAAATTTTAATGAGATTGTTAGCAAGGGTGTTAGGTTTCATAGTGCATGCTTGCATACTCTTTATGGTTTGCATGATCTGTTTGTAGGCTTTTTAGGATCTACTATGTGTTTATCATAGATATAAATGTTTACAATCTTAAAATTAGAAACTTTTTCCCCTTTTCATAATTTTAACTAAGTCCTAAATTTTTTTGACTTCATTTGGCCAATTGAGGTTAGAAGACTTTTTTTTACAGTTGTTCAAAAATTAGTATAATAGTTGGCTTTGACTGGGTATCTCTAACCATAAAGGATGAGAGAATAAATCCAAAATATGGTTTCATAGATAAGTGAGTTTCTATTGGGATATGGATTCAATTAAATTTTAACATAAAAACTAAGGGTAGAGAATGAAATTGATAGAGAAATAGATAACCAACAAGTATAAAGACACAAAACATGCCAAAAAATATAAATGAAAGGAAACATAACTGAAATTGTTATATACATATATTCAATAGATAACTTACTTTTACTCGAATTAATACTTGAGATATTAGCTTTTGTAGGGAAATGGAAAATAACTACCATCATGATAGTCCAAGTAAAATATGTTTTCACCATTTAATGTCAATATTTAATGGGCCCATACATAGGGAGGCAAATTTTATGAGATTTCCCTTTGGTTCTCTACATTTATCCCACAATGAAATAAAATATTCCACTTGAAATTACCTCTTATTAGTTCTGCTATCAAAAAGGATTTTGACTTGAGCCTAGTGTTTAATAATTATATCAACAATTTGTTAATTATATTTTTATATCTTGCTAAAGTAGAGAATTCTCTTGTCTAATGGACTTTCAAAGTTATGATTATCAATATCCTTATCTAGTTGTAATGTTGGAAATTTATGTGTTATTAGGATTAACAAATCAATTCCATAGAGTATCTAATATGGGGACATGCATATGGATATTTTTAATGTTATATGATTCACCCACATTACATCATATAATTTATTATACCAATTACTCTAATTTTCACCATCCAATTTATTAAAAATAGTGACCAAGTTATTATATCTTTATTCCACTTGCATATTTCCTTATTGGTAGTAGTATTAATAGCCATCTAATGAGATCATGTATCCATAGTAATGTCCAATAAACTCTAAAAAGTAGAAATTTGAGGGATTATCTATCATGATCTTTTATGGAACATGGTATCTCACCAAGATATTCTATTTGATGAAATTACAAATAACTTCAGAAGTCGTCTGCTTAAGTGTGATGGATTCTATATAATTGGTGAAATAATATATGGAATTGAGAATCTGTGGTACTTGAATGGGGATTCACTATTATTATAAAATAAATACCCCATTATTGAAATTGATCTTCTATTACCACTGGTTTGAGAAGAAATGTTTAATTCTTTGCTTTCTCTACGAAGTCTTGACAAGCCTCACATTTTTTAATGCAATCATTTACATCTTTGAAGAGTGTAGGCCAATGGTAGTAAGATATTGTAATATTATAAGTAATAAAATAAGAAGATAAGTGTCTATTACATACCTGATCATGGAAGGAATGTAGGAGTTTATTATATTTTTCCCTATCAACACATCTCAATAAGAAGCCAGCAATACTTTATATGAATAATGTACCATCCCATATCACGTATTTCCTAGCTTTCATTTTGTTTTTTCTTCATTATTTATCATTTAAATTATCTAGGCATTCTCCATATTTTAAAAATAAATCAATATCTAGAGATCATTCATTCATTGAATCGACAAATAGGACTATAGGAAATTTATCTTTATTCTAATTATCAAAATTTACATAACAATTAGATGAGATTTTTGTTTGTTCTATAATTAGCTGCGATAATAATTTTCATCAAACTAAACTTTTAGGTTTTATTTCAAGGTTGTATTCCTAAATTTTAGTTATCTAATAACTATTATTTGAACCTAGTTCCTATTGAGTCAGGATGGATTTTACTGATATACTTGGTCTTATCAAAATGGAATGTGAATGCAAGATATAGTATCTAAATTATTTGATAAATTTCATAATTATGTGTGAATTTTTTTATTGAAGATGATATTTTATTTCATATTCCTTGATATTAAAAGTCATGAAAAAAATTAGGAATTGAACACCTTCAACATTTTGCTGAATTAGTATTGCTAAGAGAGTATGATCTAAAGAGTAAACATATATGATAAACTATTTTTTAAAATTTGGTCAAACCAAGATCAGTGCATGAGAAAGATCTTATTTTATTTTCTGAAATTCTTATTTTACCTCATTATTACAATTGAAATAATCATTTCCTTTCATCATCTCAGTAATGTGTGTAGTGAGTTTTAGGAAAGATAGATTAATTTTTTTAAGAACTTTACTTCCCCACATAATGGATGTACACTTGGTTTAATCTTTGGTAAGGATTAATTTTGGATTTATTTAACTCTCTATAAATAAATATCTATCCCTTCTTTGGAGACAATGTGACCAAGGATTTTTTTATCAGTAACACCCAAATCCAAAAAAATAGGGGTAAGGTAAACACCATGTAGGCAACACTTCTCAAACACTTTTTCAAAGTGTTCATAATCTTACCTTTTCTTGGAAAACACCATTAATTAATCTAGGTATAAAAAAATTATTTTGTTTTTAAATTTTGTTTATGCAGATCCATAGCTATATGAAAGGTATCTCCTACATTGATTAAGCCAAATGGAATTTAGTGATATGTGAAGGTACCCCATGGGGTTACAAAAATTGTTTTGCATTTATATTCTCTACTAACTTTAATCAAGCTATATTATGAGAAACCATCTAACATTGAGAACATTTTATAACCTATGAAAAATTGAAGGAAGTGTTGTATGATTACACTAGATAATTATCTCTGAGACATGCCTCATTCAAATTTTAGAAATAAATAAAATTTTTGATTTTCACAATATTTTTATGAAATGGTACTATGTCAGAAACCCAAGTAAAATTATGGATAGGAAAAATAATATGGAAATCTAGCATTTTTTGAATTTATACAAAAACTGTCCATATAGCCTTTGGATTGTATTATATTTATTTCTATTTGAATGGATTGGCATCATATTTTAGAGGGTCTATGTGTTACACTTATTTAGGATGAAATTTTTTAGGATCTACATATGAATATATAAGTATGTTTATATGCTTTTAGAGAAGGCTAAAATATTTTTTCCATTACTTAAGGGAGATTTCTTTTCCAATGTTAAATAATATAGGTTGTTTTTTATAACCCATGATTACTTTTTCAAAGTCTATTGAGTTGAGAAAATATTTTTGCATTTTCTTCTTGATGAATATATCATGTTTGTCAAAGAGTAATTATAAATATACCAAACCTTCAGGAATCTTATTTATTTTCAAATTTATGACTCCTTTGTCTTCTTTTTTAACTTTTCCTTCTTTCTCTATTTGAGATGTAGATTCTTTGCATGAAGATTCACTACCTTCAAAGTAAAAAATCATTACAATATCAGCCTTTTCAAGGAAAGGGATGATTTTTTTATTATAATTGAATTCTTGACTATTTTATTAATTATATATGTGTTAATCAATAAATAGTTCAATTGTTAATTTATCTATACCAACATACAAATATGGAATCAACAATGAAGATTACATTGAAAGTGTCTCTACGTTAGAATTACTTTACCTTATGATGGAATTAATGTATAAGTCATCAAATATTTTTAAATTATCCTAGATTTTATTCTTCTATTTCTTCAATCAATCATTTTTTACCTCATGTTTATATTTAACTTGTTTCACAACTAATTCTACATTATCTAGGACTTCCAAAATCATGATCCCCATATTTTACACAATCTGTAATCTGAGTATCAATGCTTCATATCCAACATTATTATTCATAAAATCAAACTAAAACATCTAATATAAAGGACATGTCAAATAGCTTGGTGATATTAGAACTACTCCCATATTAGTTATAGTAGAATAATAACTTCCATAAAGCATTAATGTCTAAAACACATTGAAATCACTTTTTGTTGCCTCAATCAGACCAAGATATTTTTCTAACATAAGAAAATAATTTTTTTTATTTCAACATATTCATATAAGATATCTCATCTAGGATCATCTTCACAATACAAAGCATATTTGATCTTTGATTCAATTTATATATGTTATTTGAATCCTTTTATAGGAATCATGGTTGCACATAGATTCAACTAAATATTTCTAGCAAGTTCTCTATAAAAGTTTCTTCCCAAAGAAATACCATAGGTATTTTTAATGTCTACCACCAATATAGTCATCTTGATTATTGTATAAGGAAAATAATCCATGTGAACTTTGGCATACTTGATTTGGATAATAAGAGTAAAATGGTTTCCTTCAATGGATTATCAATGGCTAAGAGTCTTTGTGCATGTCAACCAAAGAGCATGATAAAATTTAAAATGAACTACATTATATGAAACTCCAATATAAATAATTTAATTTCTCACTTTCCATCCTTTGATAAAAATTAAAATATTAAAAGGTTCAACTATGTTTTATTTGGACATGACAACTACCATGGAATTTGCTAGACTAGGAAAAGGTGGGGTTGTATGTATTCCTTGGACATTAATTTTTATGGATTAGGATTTTTGTCTTGGACAAATTATGCTAGCATATCTAGTTCTTCATAATTTGACCTTAGATACTCATCTTGAGACATTTATATTTTAGTTTTATTTATATGTTTGATTATATTGAAAGAAAGAATTATAGTAGAAAAACATTTAATTATTTGAGGTATATTCACAACATTTTTAACAAAAGGATTAACTTTCAGATTATTGATCATAATGGTGAAGGAATATTAAATTATTTTATCCATTAGTCTATTTATTTTCATATATCTAGGTGATGTAGTCCATCATGAAAGAGTGACTTTTTGGATTTCTTGTTTGTTAGCTTGATGTTTTTTTGTTTGCTTTGGTGAAGAGTGAAATTTTATTAACTATTCATATATTCAACAATGCTATTATAGTCATCTTTGCCTAATTTATATTATAAGTATGCATTAGTGGATTCACCATGAGGTTTATATATTTTAAATTCTTGAAGATCCATATATTATATTTCTTATATTTCTTCTATTTCCTCATATCCAAAAATCTCTTATGTTTCAAAAAAAGTATTCACTCTGGCATTTGTGTTTGGGTGTGGAGGATATTCTATGGAAAGATTTTATTTAGGATCCTAAAATTATGGATGGTTTCTCAGTAAGAATGGTTTCCTAAGTCTTTAACATTCAAAAATTTGTTAAATCATTGGACATTTTTTAGAAAAGTTGTCTATAAAAAACTGACTTGAATTTTATGTCTTTCCTTTTCATGGATCATTTTAAGTTTCCAGTACATTATCATGTCATCTTAGACATAAATATATAACATCTTGTCTATGTTAAATTCATCTAGTTTTGATCTTGTAAATTGATAGCTCACTTTTGGCCATTGAGAATTGATAAAACAACATTATTGGTTCTCATTTATTATCTTAGGATTTGTTGATATTATGTAGTAGCTGATTTAATTTAGATACAAAATATCTCATCCATTATTAAGCATTTATATTCATTCTATTTAGTTGACCCAATAATGTATTTGTTTCTTATGTTGGTTTGAATCTATTTTAAAATTTAGTTTTAACATCTTTCAAATTATTAATAACTAAGTCATGAAAATGATAAAAAAATATTTACATCCCCATTATGGATACTCTCAAAAAATAGTTCTATTTCTATGTCCTCATCTATAATACATAATATTAAATTTGATATAAATAAATCAACAATATATTCAGCTAGATGTTGCTTACCATCACTTGAGAATTTTGGCAAATTATTTTGTGAACCTTTAAAAAGTTCATGAAGTTGTCCCAAAGTGAGTGGCCAATTTGCATTACCTCATGATACTGCCATGGTTAGATATACTTATTTTATAGAAAGAGATTTTCCTATAAGGATAAAATCATGACTTACTATTGAACCTACTTTTGATTGTTTACTTATTTTAGTACTGGATGGAAGGTTGACTCACTATTTAAGTCCACTTCTGTATTCAAAATCTAACTTTAAGTCAAAATTTTATTATAAATGTTAAAAAGGGTCTATTTTATATTTAGATTTAATTTCTCTAGTAAACATTTTTTTACCAGTTTAAGGGAAGCACTATTGTAACTAAGGTGGGGGTTAGATTTAGAATGTGCTCTAAGACAGTCTTCTTTATAATGCTCTTCACATAGCTATTTATTTAGATATTTGTATTAAGATAACATAGTGTTCCTCTTCTTCTAACACCTAGACAACTCTAAAATATTTTGCTTATCTAGTTCTATTATCCCATGTAAATGCTAATAAATTTGAAGAAGTATCTTTTGTTTCCTTTAATTAATCAATATTTGATTTATGTATTGGAATTTGAGCTACTATAATGGTCATGAGAGTAAACGCTTATTGCATAAAATCTTTGAATGATTTTAATAAATTATATTATAGGTTGTCTTCTTTCTTGTCTCCTTAAAATAAATTTTATAGTTATTCAAGCAATGGTAATATGTTCTTCTTGTCTATTTATTTTTTATGTGACAACAATATATTGAGAGTAACTTATTTTACTATCCCAACCAAATTGACAAAATCTTGAAGCTAGATATATTTCTATAGATTTTATCCAATTGAATAAAAGTTGATGATTGGGATCTTGATTTATGGTAAGAGTCATATCCGTAATTTTTTATTCAATATTGAGAGATACTTAATTATCTCTTCAGGTTATCCTATTTTTAGTAACCCTTTTTGTCATTTTTTCATTATCATGTTATTGGTTAAATATGGTCAAAGTGATCTAGTATTTAATAACACTAACTTCATCACAATCCCAAACCCTATGTGTGATATCAACATTAATATTTAAGTGTGTAGGTTGATCCTAATAAAAATCTCATCAATGAAGTGCCACCCAACTTTATATAAGAGTCATGTGGGATAAAAGATCACAAATGCAGATCAAATAGAAAATGTAGAGACGTGCCCCATGGTGGGCACTAAAAATTATTGCCTAAAAAATTTCTTATGAAGACAAATGTGAAATTTAAGTCAATAATGTTTGGATAAAATCCCTCTCCTATTATAAGGTCGATCTACCTTTATTTAAAACCAAAATTATTATTGAAAAGTAAACTATTTAGAACAAAAATTCTGTTCCTCATAGGGGTTGTACTTTTAATCAGAAGTTAGAAAAAGGTAGTATAAAGGAATCAAAAGAAGGAAAATATAAGAAGAATATTATTATATGTAGGAATATATAAGGATGATATATCTTGTGGGCTAAATTGTAAGACAATCTACAAATATCAAGAGAAAGAATAATTTTACTAAGTGGAAATATTTCTCATTCAATGGGCATGAAATACATCATGTATTCATAGTAACACTTAACATACGCCAAAATAATTATTCAATAACAATAACATATATAATATAACTATATTGTATTTCCTTGTAAAAACTACATGAAATTGTTTTTTTAGGCCAACAAGATTTAATAGGTGAAGAAGTTACAAATGAAGGTTCAAAGAAAATATAAATACTAAAATCCCTATGTTTTTACAAATTTATAAAAATCTTAGCGATTTATTAAAAGAACAATATCAAATATACATATGTGAAAACACATACATTTCTAATAAAATAGTCTTCAACATAAAGTTCACAATAATTTCTGATATATTAATCCTTGATGAGTAGTAAATACAATCTCGTCTTTGTCTATTCTGATGAAAACATTTAGCTATCAAAATCCATTACATTGAGCCCCAAACTTATATTTATAATTTGAAATGGGTGGTTACGTTATATAACCAAATTTTATAAGATTTTAAGGATATTAAAAAAGGATTTATTTAATTTTTATGATTTAAAATTTACAAAAAAAATATTAATCAATTTGCACTACTCGAAGAAGTGGATTGCTATTTTTGAAGGAATTGCAAAATTAGAAGGACATTTTTTCACAAATTGTAAAATTGTACTAGAAAATTTGCATGAATAAAAACTACAAAAAGGATTAGTATATTTTCATGACATGCAATGTGAGAATTAAGCATTAAAAAAATAACAATTGAAAATTTAGAGAATGACTTCAAACTTAAAGTACTTAAATGATTAAAATCTATTAAAAAGTAACTTCTATACTATTCATAGATGAGAAAAAGTTTGATATTTTATTTCATTGAGAAACATTTTTTTGTTTGTATTCATTGAATTTATACAAGGTCACTCTCAATTTTTATTTATTAGGACCATTTGAATACATAAAAGCTATTTCTACTTCACAATACATATATTCCTTTTCCTATGATGTCCATTGAAGTCTTTTTAGCATTGAATCAAGATTTTTTTAGGTTATTATGATATTTGATTGACTTACTAATGGTTTTGTTTTTTAATGTGGATTTTAAATTTAATATATCTTCAATAATATTCTTTAATTATCAATAATGATGTCTTTGGGGGAAACTTTCCAATCATCATCAAAAAATGTATAAATCAACTTTCCAATTCCTATTTAAATTTAGAGAATAACATCACCTCCCATTAACTTAAAGTCACCAAATTTTTTGACGCTTTCTCTAATAATATGGATCTTCAATTGAGTAGCTCCCAAGAATTCATTAAGTTATAAAATTTGATCATATTGAATGAATCCTTCCTAAATTACCTCATTTGATCAAGTATTAGAGAAATCCTTCAATGTGAAAATAATCTCTTTTAATTTATCTACTTCTTCTACATAATTATCTATGGCTTTGGTTGCCTTGTCATATTTTAATTTAATTTCAGAACATGATTGTGGAAACACCTTATTGTAGAATTTTCTTAATCCATTATTTTTTTTGCTCTACCCATGCATCCAATTTCCTCAATAAATTTTAGTGTCTCTATGTGTGTGATTTGTAGGGAAAAAGTCGAGTAAGAATATTGAACATGATTGATCATATTTTGGAATATTTAT
Source organism: Torreya grandis (assembly GCA_037957365.1). Classification (NCBI taxonomy): domain Eukaryota; kingdom Viridiplantae; phylum Streptophyta; class Pinopsida; order Cupressales; family Taxaceae; genus Torreya; species Torreya grandis. Next base: position 726,458 of record JARHVA010004869.1, on the reverse strand, counting down.
GTCAACTACCCAAATTTGTACCTATGCTTATTTTCAATCACACTATCTTGATCCATATTTTCAAAATGTAGTAATTTAAAATTGAGAAAAAAAATTTATTACTTCAATAGACGTTTCCCTATATTTAATTCTAAGATCTAATAGTCTAAAGCACTGACACTACCTTTATCAATTTTTGTAAGAAGAAATGTTGGCTATACATACATGTATCCATTATTATCTGTGATTATTCTTGACATAGTTATGGGTTTTTCATTACTCATGGAGGGAGAGTTTCCAAAGCACTAGAAATAATCTATTCATGTTCAACAATTTTATTTCTTTTCTTTACTAATTCATTCACCTAGTAAGGATATTTTGCATTGGGAAGAGGTTAGTGTATGAGGGTAGACTGACGTTAAGTTTGAGTCTTAAGAGAAGATGAAGGTGTTTTCAAAAAAATTATCTCTTTTGGTGCAATTTCACTTTCTTATTTCTTTGAATTATCTTTTGGTGATCTGGGTGAAAGTGCAAGAGATAGTTTAGTATGTTCTAAAGGGCATGTAGGTAAATAAGTATCAAGTTGAAGAGGAGCATATAATAAAATTAAAAATGAATTATTTGATGTAAGGAATTGTGGATTTATATTTATTACTAGTGTTTGAAATTTAGAAAATCTATCAAGGGGAACATACTTTGAAATAGAAATACTAGGAGAACAAGAAGATTTTCTACTAACATTTTTATCTTTATTTTTAGAGGACTGTGAATTGGAGTAATACATGTAATATCCTCATTTTATATCTCCACTTTTATTTATATGGTGTTTTAGCTCACATTAATTATATGTGATGTTACAACTTATGATTGGTGTTATTTGTGAAAGATACTAGATTCAATTTCTTTAGATGATGATGGAAATTTGAACTTATGAATTTTTACGCATTTAATTTTTAATAACTCTAATGTCATATAAATAATAAGATGTTTATAATTATGAGAGAATTATACTCTTTCATGTTCCAATAAATAGTAGGGAGTGTTTTTTATTAAATTGACTCCATTTTATACATTTGATCGAATACATCTCCATCATATACAAGTTTGTTGGAAATATTTTCTACATTAAATTCAATCACATGTTTCAAGGTGAACCATGAGTATTATTAGGTTCTTAATTCCTTTACAACATGAAAATTATTCTAATAGTCTTTGAAAAGAGACACTTTTTGATATGAGAAACCAATAATATTCTCAACTAGAACTTAAATCTCAGAATAAGGTATATTTTAAGATTTCCAAATGGTGACATGTGTTTTTTCTTCATCAAAATATTTTTATTTTCCTAATTATTCACTTTTGTATCTTTTTAAATAGATAAGAAATTTCACCCCATCTGTATGTTTACTTCCAAGAACTTGTGTGTTTTAGTTAATTTTCTAACCAAATCTAGCAAGACCCATTTTTCATCAATATATTTTTGTATCATGTATGGTGAAATATTGCATCCAAAACTTCATAAATAAGTGAAGTATAGAACTTGTATAAACCATGATCCCCATATATCAATTTTAATATAATATTCCATATGTATCCTATTATTATATGGATGTTAAAGTGTGTTGAGGAAATAACTCATATAAATTTGAGGTTTTAATATTTCGTACCATATTCAACACATTGTAAAACATCCTCAAAGTGAAATCATAGATAAGGTAGGAAGACATATAGAACATAGAAGTAGTATTAACTTATGTCAATTATTTGTCAATGGAATCACTTATGAGTTATCTCCAATTGATGTATTTCTTATTGCTGTGAATGATACATATATATTTGTACATCTAATTTTGGAAACTCTATGTAACTAGGCTTTTTACCACTTTGTATAAGTGAGTGATCATATCATTGACCTCATTTTTGAATTCAACTTTCGATATTGTCTTGGGAAGTATTATCATTGAATGATTTTATTTGATTATCCATTATTTTCTAATTAATTTTTAATAGGTATCAATGTTATCCTCTGAAAATTATTGAGAAAAATTTGTAGTTAAGTCAACAAAGGATTCCCTATCTATAAACTAGTGAAAATTTTCAATTTGATCTAGTGATAAGCACAAAATATATTCTCCTCTTAATTTATTGACATCACCCTTTTCAAGATCATAATTTTTGGCCATGGTTTGAACTAATTTTGGCCACTAAATTAATGTTGGTAAGAAAACTTCTTTATCTTTCCCATTATCTTAAATATTTTTACCATAGTCTATCTTGTAGACCCCACTAATTCTTATATATAATATATACCCATGTCAATTGTACCCAAGTCAATCTTAGATATGTTTTACAAATTATATTCCAAGTTTGATGAAGGAATGACTCATTGAAATTGATATTTCATATCTCTACCATCTTCACATTAGGTGTACTTTCTCAGATGATTATTATTTGGAGTATTTTTTTTGGTATTTTTTCATTAGAGTTCTAAATTTTTACATATGATGTAGAAAATTCTTTTGTGAGAAGAGAAATGATACCTAAATTGGTACTATGAAGAGGTGTAAAATAAGGTATGGTAAAACAAGGTGTAAATCCTAGAATTAAATTAATCACACAATCTAAGAGCATGTTTAACATGTGGCCAAGTTCTATAGTGTTTACTTTCATGTTTGTCAGGGTATGAATGGTGTAAAACATGTCTTAGGTTTTGAGTATTACTAAACATGATTCAAAGTCTAATGATGTGATGACAATAATTTAGAGTAAGATGATGTCTTGAATAGGGTCAAAGTCTATGAATGTGACAAATAAGGTAGTAAAATATCGTAATGTTCTAATCAAGGTATTAAAGTTTGGTGAGTTCTCAAATAAAATTTGAGTTTAATGAAGGTGTAGACCAAACCTAAAGTCCACTCTATAAAATTATTCAACAAATATAAGAATATATGAAATATGTCATTAATTTTAAATATAATATAAGTTTGGAAGTGTTTTAAAAAAAAGTAACAACTCATAGTAACTCTATGTTAAGTCATTGATATAGACCCTAGATTCTCACTACTTGTAACGATAAAAAATGAGGGATGTCAATGATTATTCCAAGGTGAATTTTGTGAGTGAAAGAAAGAAGGAATGCACAAGAATGGAGAGATAATAAGCATTTGAAGGTAACTACAACAAACATTAATGTGTGTGATGGGAAAGATCAAATTAATTGTAGATATATAGGGATGCCTAAGGAACCTATGAATTTTTATGCATTTAATTTTTAATAACTCTAATGTCATATCAATAATAATATGTTTATAATTATGAGAGAATTATAATCTTTCATGTTCCAATAAATAGTAGGGAGTGTTTTTTATTAAATTGACTCCATTTTATACATTTGATCAAATACATCTCCATCATATACAAGTTTGTTGGAAATATTTTCTACATTAAATTCAATCACATGTTTCAAGGTGAACCATGAGTAATATTAGGTTCTTAATTCCTTTGCAACATGAAAATCATTCTAATAGTCTTTGAAAAGAGACACTTTTTGATATGAGGAACCAATAATATTCTCAACTAGACCTTAAATCTCAGAATAAGGTATATTTTAAGATTTCTAAATGGTGACATGTGTTGTTTCTTCATCAACATATTTTTATTTTCCTAATTATTCACTTTTGTATCTTTTTAAATAGATAAGAAATTTCACCCCATCTGTATGTTTACTTCCAAGAACTTGTATGTTTTAGTTAATTTTCTAACCAAATCTAACAAGACCCATTTTTCATCAATATATTTTTGTATCATGTATGGTGAAATATTGCATCCAAAACTTCATAAATAAGTGAAGTATAGAGATTTTATAAACCATGATCCCCATATATCAATTTTAATATAATATTCCATATGTATCCTATTATTATATGGATGTTAAAGTCTGTTGAGGAAATAACTCATATAAATTTGAGGTTTTAATATTTCCTACCATATTCAACACATTGTAAAACATCTTCTAAGTGAAATCATAGATAAGGTAGGAAGACATATAGAACATAGAAGTAGTATTAACTTATGTCAATTATTTGTCAATGGAATCACTTATGAGTTATCTCCAATTGATGTATTTCTCATTCTTTTGAATGATACATATATATTTGTACATCTAATTTTGGAAACTCTATGTAACTAGGTTTTTTACCACTTTGTATAAGTGAGTGATCATATCATTGACCTCATTTTTGAATTCAATTTTGGATATTGTCTTGGGAAGTATTATCATTTAATGATTTTATTTGATTATCAATTATTTTTTAATTAATTTTTAATAGGTATCAATGTTATCCTCTGAAAATTATTGAGAAAAATTTGTAGTTAAGTCAACAAAGGATTCCCTATCTATAAACTAGCGAAAATTTTCAATTTGATCTAGTGATAGGCACAAAATATATTCTCCTCTTAATTTGTTGACATCTCTCTTCTCAAGATCATAATTTTTGGCCATTTTTTGAACTAATTTTGGCCACTAAATTGATGTTGGTAAGAAAACTTCTTTATCTTTCCCATTGTCTTAAATATTTATACCATAGTCTATCTTGTAGACCCCACTAATTCTTATATATAGTATATACCCATGTCAATTGTACCCAAGTCAATCTTAGATATTTTTTACACATTATATTCCAAGTTTGATGAAGGAATGACTCATTGAAATTGATATTTCATATCTCTACCATCTTCACATTAGGTGTACTTTCTCAGATGATTATTATTTGGAGTATTTTTTTTGGTATTTTTTTATTAGAGTTCTAAATTTTTACATATGATGTAGAAAATTCTTTTGTGAGAAGAGAAATGATACCTAAATTGGTACTATGAAGAGGTGTAAAATAAGGTATGGTAAAACAAGGTGTAACTCCTAGAATTAAATTAAGCACACAATCTGAGAGCATGTTTAACATGTGGCCAAGTTCTATAGTGTTTACTTTCATGTTTGTCAGGTTATGAATGGTGTAAAACATGTCTTAGGTTTTGAGTATTACTAAACATGATTCAAAGTCTAATGATGTGATGACAATAATTTAGAGTAAGATGATGTCTTGAATAGGGTCAAAGTCTATGGATGTGACAAATAAGGTAGTAAAATATGGTAATGTTCTAATCAAGGTATTAGATTTTGGTGAGTTCTCAAATAAAATTTGAGTTTAATGAAGGTGTAGACCAAACCTAGAGTCCACTCTATAAAATTATTCAACAAATATAAAAATATTTGAAATATACCATTAAGTTTAAATATAATATAAGTTTGGAAGTGTTTTCAAAAAAAGTAACAACTCATAGTAACTCTATGTTAAGTCATTGATATAGACCCTAGATTCTCACTACTTGTAACGATAAAAAATGAGGGATGTCAATGATTATTCCAAGGTGAATTTTGTGAGTGAGAGCAAGAAGGAATGCACAAGAATGGAGAGATAATAAGCATTTGAAGGTAACTACAACAAACATTTATGTGTGTGATGGGAAAGATCAAATTAATTGTAGATATATAGGGATGCCTAAGGAACCTATGAATTTTTATGCATTTAATTTTTAATAACTCTAATGTCATATCAATAATAATATGTTTATAATTATGAGAGAATTATAATCTTTCATGTTCCAATAAATAGTAGGGAGTGTTTTTTATTAAATTGACTCCATTTTATACATTTGATCAAATACATCTCCATCATATACAAGTTTGTTGGAAATATTTTCTACATTAAATTCAATCACATGTTTCAAGGTGAACCATGAGTAATATTAGGTTCTTAATTCCTTTGCAACATGAAAATCATTCTAATAGTCTTTGAAAAGAGACACTTTTTGATATGAGGAACCAATAATATTCTCAACTAGACCTTAAATCTCAGAATAAGGTATATTTTAAGATTTCTAAATGGTGACATGTGTTGTTTCTTCATCAACATATTTTTATTTTCCTAATTATTCACTTTTGTATCTTTTTAAATAGATAAGAAATTTCACCCCATCTGTATGTTTACTTCCAAGAACTTGTATGTTTTAGTTAATTTTCTAACCAAATCTAACAAGACCCATTTTTCATCAATATATTTTTGTATCATGTATGGTGAAATATTGCATCCAAAACTTCATAAATAAGTGAAGTATAGAGATTTTATAAACCATGATCCCCATATATCAATTTTAATATAATCTTCCATATGTATCCTATTATTATATGGATGTTAAAGTCTGTTGAGGAAATAACTCATATAAATTTGAGGTTTTAATATTTCCTACCATATTCAACACATTGTAAAACATCTTCTAAGTGAAATCATAGATAAGGTAGGAAGACATATAGAACATAGAAGTAGTATTAACTTATGTCAATTATTTGTCAATGGAATCACTTATGAGTTATCTCCAATTGATGTATTTCTCATTCTTGTGAATGATACATATATATTTGTACATCTAATTTTGGAAACTCTATGTAACTAGGTTTTTTACCACTTTGTATAAGTGAGTGATCATATCATTGACCTCATTTTTGAATTCAATTTTGGATATTGTCTTGGGAAGTGTTATCATTTAATGATTTTATTTGATTATAAATTATTTTTTAATTAATTTTTAATAGGTATCAATGTTATCCTCTGAAAATTATTGAGAAAAATTTGTAGTTAAGTCAACAAAGGATTCCCTATCTATAAACTAGCGAAAATTTTCAATTTGATCTAGTGATAGGCACAAAATATATTCTCCTCTTAATTTGTTGACATCTCTCTTCTCAAGATCATAATTTTTGGCCATTTTTTGAACTAATTTTGGCCACTAAATTGATGTTGGTAAGAAAACTTCTTTATCTTTCCCATTGTCTTAAATATTTATACCATAGTCTATCTTGTAGACCCCACTAATTCTTATATATAGTATATACCCATGTCAATTGTACCCAAGTCAATCTTAGATATTTTTTACACATTATATTCCAAGTTTGATGAAGGAATGACTCATTGAAATTGATATTTCATATCTCTACCATCTTCACATTAGGTGTACTTTCTCAGATGATTATTATTTGGAGTATTTTTTTTGGTATTTTTTTATTAGAGTTCTAAATTTTTACATATGATGTAGAAAATTCTTTTGTGAGAAGAGAAATGATACCTAAATTGGTACTATGAAGAGGTGTAAAATAAGGTATGGTAAAACAAGGTGTAACTCCTAGAATTAAATTAAGCACACAATCTGAGAGCATGTTTAACATGTGGCCAAGTTCTATAGAGTTTACTTTCATGTTTGTCAGGTTATGAATGGTGTAAAACATGTCTTAGGTTTTGAGTATTACTAAACATGATTCAAAGTCTAATGATGTGATGACAATAATTTAGAGTAAGATGATGTCTTGAATAGGGTCAAAGTCTATGGATGTGACAAATAAGGTAGTAAAATATGGTAATGTTCTAATCAAGATATTAGATTTTGGTGAGTTCTCAAATAAAATTTGAGTTTAATGAAGGTGTAGACCAAACCTAGAGTCCACTCTATAAAATTATTCAACAAATATAAAAATATTTGAAATATACCATTAAGTTTAAATATAATATAAGTTTGGAAGTGTTTTCAAAAAAAGTAACAACTCATAGTAACTCTATGTTAAGTCATTGATATAGACCCTAGATTCTCACTACTTGTAACGATAAAAAATGAGGGATGTCAATGATTATTCCAAGGTGAATTTTGTGAGTGAGAGCAAGAAGGAATGCACAAGAATGGAGAGATAATAAGCATTTGAAGGTAACTACAACAAACATTTATGTGTGTGATGGGAAAGATCAAATTAATTGTAGATATATAGGGATGCTTAAAGAACTTATGAATTATGTAGTTTCCATGAAATATTAGGAACCATAAGGTGTTTAAACATAGATTTGGGTTTGAAGGGTGTGCTTTTAGGTACATCAAATTTTGATGGTTGATTAAGTACCCATTAGGATCTAATGAGATTGTTAGAAAGAGTGTAAAATTCTATAGTGTCTACTTACAATCGTATCAAGATCTATGGTGTTTACTTGCATAATTATTTGTATATGTTATGTGTCTATCACACAAACAAAATACAACAAGATAAAAAACATATAAAACATCACTTTTCCCTAATTTTTACCAATTTATAACTTATTTTGACCTCATTTGATTATTTTTGGTTAGAAGATTATTTTTTCTAATTTTTGACACCTGTTCAAAAACTAGTAAAACATGTTGATGCTTAACAATATTGAGATTCAATCAAATTTGTTAACATGGCTCATCCACCTTACATAATTAACACCTAAAATGGATAATTTATTGCAATAAAGTTAATGAATTGCTTCACATAAGAATTCATATATTTGTTTAACAAGTGTTTTTTATTCTAATTTTCCAAGCCATGCTTTTATACTATTATAGAAGAAATAAACCATATAGTGGCACTAAGGACTATTAACATAAACATGATAATCAAACTAATATTAAATAAAGTCTAGACCATGGTAGTTTCATGATCAACTTGGTTCCCTTCAAGTAAATAATATATATGATGATTTCAATCATTATTTCCTACACTATTGTATTGAAAATATATAAGTTGGAGATATTAAAGTTAATTTTGTGGAAAATCATATGCATAATTCATCTCACCATAAATGAACCATGAAATAACTACATGATCCTTATATTATCTCTTTGTTGGTAGACAACCAATGCCATTAGATATATGTTGCCTAAAGCATTGTTGCTCATAATGTGGCTCAATATTTTATATTTATATAGGGTTGAGTATACAATCATCTATTTTGAAAATAATTTTTTTTAGTGGTCATGCATATCATGATACCACTGATGTGTATTATTACTTTGAAAATAATTTCAATCATATGAACTAATTATTTTCTTTTAGGCATCCTAATGAGATTTATTCTTATAATGATACCAGTATTAAAAATTTTCTTACTTGGGTAATGAAGTCTTCTTAGTTGCCTGAAATAAAGTAGTAGGATAAAACATTCTCAATTAGTTCAAAATGTTTGTGAGTGTCCTCTATGATCATTAATTTAATCTTGTATATCATGTAATTTATTTAATAAGACAATCGATTATAAAATAGGGGAAATTTTTAATACACTATGTCCTAAAATGTGATATTTTTTATTCTACAAGCTTGAAAACACAAGCTTGGCATGAAAATTAATTTTTTATTACATATTTGAGTTATTGTGAGAATAATATACAAGTTCAAAAAAAGGCATGGTATTTGATTTTGTATGCAAAATTTATGGCCTTCAAAAATTATAATACATTTTGAATGAAGGTAATACTGATGTGCTAGTTTTAGTACATTGGGATCTAGCTATAACACTCTAGCACCATGTAATATTAAAGAATTGAAAATATTTTTCCTTCTATTTGTAAATCTAGTTAAACATTTTGGTAGGTTATGAGGTCGAGTGAGTATAAATACATGTATTGGCACAATAATATACATCATAACATGTAGTAAGATGTATCGAAGCTGGATTAAAATTGATTATTTAATATTTTTACTCATTTTTATTAATTTCTCTTTTTTTATTAACTATATGTGAATGATTTTAAAATTACAAAACTATGACAGCTAAGTTAAAAGTTTTTCTTTTTTAATAAGCAGGTATTCTACCAACTATTAAAGAGATTATTACAAGTACATGATCCTAAAATGTTGGTGTTGATATAATCCATATGAGGAAAAATATTTTAAACTATAAAACATATTGGAGATGAGGAAGGAAGGATTCACTCTTGGTAGAGTTTTGATGAATCTGTAGACTAGTAAAAAATAAATATAATTAGGCACAAAATTTTGTGAAACCATAATATTTATTGATTAACTTTGAATGAATAATATATTTTCATAAAATCTCTAAATAAATCTCAAATAAAAATTGGATTTGACATGTAAAATTTTTAAAAAAAAATTAAAAACAAAAAACTACATAAAGTTAACTACCTCTACTATAATTAAAAACTTTATTTTTATAATAAATTTTACATGCAAGTTTTGATGGGCCTAAAATTATAAAAATATCATATAAATAATAAACTCAGTATGTTTTATTAATTTTAGTATAATTTCATATTTTATTAAAATGGTTCCATATTTTAGCTATTCTTAACATGACAAAAAATACTAAAATGCAATTTCAAACCCAGTTAATCTTACATGGTTATATAAAAATCATGGAATATGACCTAAGGAGAGAATAAAATTATGGATACATGATTATTTACTTTATATTTTTTTTCATGAGGGATAAATCAATTAGGTTAAGGATTCAAAAGTTATGGCCTTTGGAACATAGGTCTCCTCATCATTCTGCTATGATTTAAAACAACTCATTTCTTGTGATTTTCTCCAACTATAATCTTGCCATTTCTTCTTATCAATATTTTTTAGATCTTATTCTAAAATCCAAGTGTTTTTTTCCCATTTTAGTCCTTATCACTATACCATAGACTTGATACAGCTTACTTATCTTGTGTTAATTATTTTCTTCCCCAAAAATTGAACTACCATTATATATTATTCCTTAATATATGTTGCTTCGAATCCACTTATTAATTTTATTCCCCTTAAATATTTTCTTATTTAAATTCATATAAATATGAAATATTTGATACTAGAGGGATATCAAAATTAGATGGTAAACTCTCATCATAATAATTTCCATTAATTTTCTTCATAGTTATGCATAAACTAATTTTTTTCTTCGACTTATTTTATGTTGCTTTGGGAAATAATTATTTTCAAAATACACCATCACCAAATCTCCTTATTCAAATATTCTTGACCTTATTTTTACATATGTTGTTCTATACTTTTCATTAATTTAGTGTAGCTTTCTTCTTACTACTTCTTTCAATTACTTTATGTTTCCTTTAATTGCTTCTATGTCATCACTAAATCATTATGTAATTGGTAACTATACCATATTTATAATACACATAAGATTTTTGACATAAATAACATGAAATTTTGACTTCCTTAATTATTTATTCACTAAACTATTATAGGAAAACTCATCTTGTGGAAATTCGATGTCTCATTTATTGGGCTTCTCTCCAATTATGCATCTTAAAATATATAAATAAAATTTTAACTACTTTTGTTTGTTCATATATTTGTAGGTGGTATGGACTAATAGTTTAGTTTCTTTATTCTTCCATAATGTTCAAAAATTAATTCAATTTTTTTTTATCTCTATATGATGTAATCACTTTTTTTAACACCATACAATCTCACAACATCATTAAAATAAATTCTTTTCTAGTTTCATCATTTGTTTCTTACATGAAATAAAAAAAAACAATATTGGAAAACTTGTCTAAAAAAATTGAATATTGGAAACTATAAAATAAATTCCATAGTCAAATATATCTTTGGTCATATTGGAACTAGTAATGGCATGTACAATCACTAATTTTGTGCATGCCCTTTAGCCACTTGACAAGTCATGCATCTTGAAACATAATATTCCACATCTGTCTTCATATTTGTAAAATAATACTTCTCCTCCAACAAAGATATTATTCTTTAAAAATATACCACTCAATCCACCACTTATAATTATCTTATAATATTGTCTTTGAGAGACCCAACTAGAATACATAAATGTTTTCTCATAAAGGGATAATCATCCTATATAAGGCACTAATCATAAATGGTACTTTTATCACATGTTAATGGACTCCTATATTACTCATATATATTTACAAAATATGTATTAGTATCATATATTTTGTTAATACAATCAAATATAATTACTTCACTAACCATTGTAGTTAGCAGTACCACTCACTTGTACAAAACATTAGCTCCTTGATTTTACGTCCCGATTTATGCCTCAAAATAAAAGTATATCAATAAAATAAATGTAACCTCTTTCATGCTTACTATTTAAAATATTTATGGTGTTCGCATACTTCATATCCACATGATATTTAAATAGTATAAACTCCTTTGGTATTAACTAATACTTCTAATTTATTATTGCTTATACAATTGCATAAAATTCAACATCATATGTAGAATAATTTTTTCTTACCTCATTCCATTTATCATTGAAATATGCTATTGTCCTTCCTTATTGAGATAACACAACACCAATTACCATATGTGACACATAATAATCCACCTCGAACACTTTTTTAAAATATAGTAATGCTAAAATAGGTTTTTTTACAATCATCTTCTTCGAAAATTGGAAGTTTTTTATAAATGGATTTTTCCATGCATATTATTTTCCTTTCACAAAAGTTGGTGTTGGAGAAAAAATACTACTAAAATTCATAATCCATTTTCTATAAATAGTTTTTCAAGCATGGAAAATTCTTACCTCCATAATGATCTTTAGAATGGGCCACTCAAAAATTGTAGTTACCTTTTCTTCATTCATTCTTACACAATCTACTACAACTACAAACACCCAAAATATCAAATTATTCTATATAAACTTTCACTTCTTTAGATTTGTATAAAATTTAACCTTTATTAACAATTACAATACCATTCTCAAATTTATTAAGTGATCCTCTTTACTTTTACTAAATATAAAAATATCTTCAAAATAAACCACTACAAACTTACCAATGCAATCTATACCATTATGTTCACCACCCTCATAAAAGCATTTGGTGTATTAGATAATCAGTATGGAATAACCATCCACTCACACAATCTATACTTAGTCTCAATTATTTTTTATATTCATCCCCTCCATGAATATAAATAGGGTAGTATCTACTCCTTATGTCAATCTTAGTAAAGTATTTTCCTCCTAAATGTACATCCATCATGTCATCTAAGTGAGATATATGAAATATGTATTTGATAGTTATTTTATTTATTTATCTAATATCCACACACATCCTCCATTTTACATATTTATTTGTAATTATAGATGTTGGTGTTGAATATGGACTCATTATATCCTTTATTACATTGTTTCTCACCAATTCGGTAACCTATTTACTCAATTTTTCATGTTTTATTGGACTCCTTTAAGCTGATTGATTTTTAGATTTCATTTTAGAATCAAAAAAATATTTTGTGCAATGTATCTCTTTGGTGGTAAGCCATCTAATAACTTTTTAATTATAATATTTTCATATTCTCTCAACAGTTTCGTTATTTATGGTAGTATTTGAACCAGTAATATGTCTTCTTCTTTTTTTATTTATGCATAACAATGGCATGTAATATTCATTCCTTTGATAAAATATATCATATAAAACATTAATTATAACTACCATTTTTTGTAATAGGTAATATAACCATCTTTTTACCACTTTTGTAAATAGTATATGTAGTATTTGGTCCATCATGAATTGCCTTTGTATCATATTACCATGGCTTTCACAACACCACATGAAATACATCCATTGGAATAACATCACACCATATTTCATATACACAATTTTTTCATATATTAAACTTGATTAAATACCTTTATCTATTGTAATTTCATTCCATTTTTTGAATGATGAAATTCAATAAGGATAAGGATGTTTTTGACATTGCAAATCCTAGTTTCTCTACCATTTATTTAGAAATAATATTCTTGAAACTACCACCATCAATAATTACCTATAATATATTATATATATAATTAAACATTATTTATAAAATGTTTTCACATAGCCATGACACCTTATTTATTCTCCCCTTTTTATTTTGTTGGAGCCATCATTGTTCTCTCTTTATTGATATTTTATTCAATGTCTATTATTGTAACTTATGTATTTTATTCTTTTTTTTTATCCTTAAAAAAATTATTATTGGGAGGTCTTATTGTCTCATCTATTTTTCATGATAGTTCATACAAACAAATGCTTTATGTCCATCTTATCTACATATGTAACAAACATTAAGTATATGTGGACCATTCCATCATTTTCCACTGTTATTGCCTCTACCTCTCTAAAATCTTCTTCTTCTTTGTTTATATTGAAATCCTTGTGTATGGTCCTCTATAATGTATGTATCATGTGATGATCCTCTTCCAAAGGAATTAAACCCACATCTCTCCTTATTGGAGGTGATTGTCCTATTTTTGGCCTCTTCTATGTGAAGTATTGTATTCATAATTAATTCATCTTGAATGTAAAAAATTAAACCATCTACATACCTTGCGTCTATTTATTATTTTGTTTCATCATAATCCACTCCTATGGAAATCTTGTAAAATTATATATATATATATATATATATATATATATATATATATATATATATATATATATATATATATATATACCTTATGTTTTCAAATCTTCTGTATAAGGTTTTGGCATCATATACATGAATAAATATCTCCTTAAAATTCTTTTCCAACTTGATTCATGTGTCAATATTTTATTTATCATTTCTTTGTGTCATGTATTTCATGTGATCACATTAAATGGTTACATGAACCTTAACATTGTGCATGAAAAAATTGATCTCTTCTCTTCTCTCATACTTCTCCATTCAAAATTAAATTCCACTATTTTTAACTAGTCTATTAACTCCCCTAATTCTAAACTACCTCCACACTTAAAAACATCAAAATTAATTCCATCGATCCCTCATTTTAAATACTAAACCATCATTTATTCCATTGGTGATGGCCATTATTGTATTTCTTAATTTTTATAAACTTCTTGTCCATAATTTATTTATTCCTTTATTTCTATTATCACTTTGATTTCCACATTTTGTGGAGGTGTTTTAGGTTTCCTTAGTATATGATCAAAATGAAAACACTCCAAGATATTGGGTGGCCTAAAAGGTTAATTAGATCTCCAGATAAGGTTATCTCCATTGATGTTACGCCTAAAACTAATACTACACCTACTCAAACTACAAAAAAAGAGAGATAAAATTCTTAAAGCTATGGAATAAATGGATTATGTACCAAATTATAATTATTATCTAATTATTTATGATTTATAATATGGACTAAAATAATACTAGAATCTGATTTCATAACTCCAAATAGTCCTTCTAACATAAGTGTTTTATTATGGAGTCTATAACTAATGTATGAATGATGACGGATAATAAAAAGGTCTAGAAGAAGACACTAGTGAAGATCTTCCACACCTAGCCTTTGTAAAACTACTTGAAACACATAATATGAAATAAAATAGGATGATTTAATTATAAAAAGGCAATAATGGAGAGGAAAAATTGAAGAGAGCTAAACATTGTCACTACCATTCATCAATAATTCATCATAAGAACACTAGATTTAATATAGATAATGCATAAATAAACTTGGATTAACATAAAAATCAATAATCAATATCAATTTTGGTAGGACTATGCCATAATTAGCTATAATATGATTTAAACTTCCCTTACAAGAGTATATATAGGAGAAAAGAAAGAAAGAGAGAATAAGCACATGTAGGAAGCCTATGATATATCTAATATAATCATAAGACCAGTTACAATGTTAATATAAGGTGTAAAAAATAGTTTATCAATCATCCTCAACATGTGTTAACTTTGTTTGTTGATGGCCTTAGAAATGGTGGCATAGGTCTAAATCCTGGCCTTCTATTACTTAGTATTGATCTCTTAAAACTTCCCTCCTTTCTTTATTGAGGAGATACAAACCCACACTTGTAGATAAACCACAACTCAAGTCTTAACATATGGCCTATTCACTCCCTTTATCATCTCTCTACATAATTATTGAATATTTCAATGCATCTTTAATATTGATGAGGGTGGGACTTGAGGTTTGGAAATCTTTGTTAGTTGTGATATTTGTACTTAGAACATGAAATTTCATGTTTGAGCTTGTTTAATCCAATGAAATGTAATGGAGATAGGTTTATCCCATCATAAAAGATCTATAATTTATTTGAATATTTCCAAAAAAAGCTTTACAACCTCTTAAATAGTTTGTATCAATTCATGTAACCTCTTCCCAAGCTTATAGGCCATCTTAAAGTAATTATTTGTCCATTAGGTCTATATTGTTTACTATCAATATGTTTTGAGAGAGATGTATGTATTCATCATTCAATGGAATATTTATATGGACTTGATAATTATATAGGGACATTGTCCATGATAAGAAATCCTAAATACTCATATTTTTGGTGTATTATATCTTTTTATTATTCTTCAAGAATACTTTAAACTGCTACAAGGTCTTCATGAGAATAATTGATAGAAATGAGACTCTAAGAATGTCTTCTAGTATTCTTAAGACTATAGAGTATAGGTTTACCAATTCATATGCTTCATCACTTCATGAAAACTTTTTTATAGACTAAATTTACCTTGAGAAAATCCTGAAAGGATTGATAGATGACTATGTTTATCATTGAGGGTTCTCATGACCATGAAACTATGAAAGTGCCTATGCATAAGTCCTTTAAAATTGCATGTAGTAATTAGATTGGGCTTGTATATGACCTAGAGATTCCTTCAAGGATGAATTTATATGTCTACTAGTATGTATGATGTTTCTTATTGGAATTAATGACCTTATGAAGGTCTTCAACTTCATTTTTCAATGCTAGTGAGAGCGTAGTATTCATTTAGGCATGGTTGTTTTTTGAAAACCAATATTAGCACCATGAGGGCATATTGAATTTTTGTTAGCATGTCTTTATACTTATATCCAACAGTTTAAAAACTTTTTAACTAGTTAAGAAGCTCAAATACATCCAATAACTATATAAAATTGTCAAAAAATGTAGTTTTAGGCATCTTTTATGTGATCTTTTCTCCACACATGCAAAATTGTTAACCCAATATGTGACCATGAGGTGTGTATATGTCATCCTAATGTTTTAAAATTAAATTAGGTCCATTTCATTCACTTATATAATCATTTATAGTCATCTATCCCTCTGAAAGTTTTCTTGGTAGTTTTGAAGTCTTCATTTTCTTAAAAATTATTCATAAACTAAATCCCTTTGATAAATTAAAAAATTATAGAATCTTGGAGAGAATATACTCTATCAACATGCCATAAATCCATTTTTATCCACGAACCTCCTCAATTATCTTCATACATGAGGATGACGACCTTCTCAAGCTTGCAAGCCTATAAGTGCCTATTTGACATAAGTGTCTTGGGAAAAAATGCTTCAAATTGATTATTTAGGATTGGAAATGTCTCATATAGTGTTTATCCATTCCTTATATTATATTTAAGTGGTTATCTAAATATATTAACCCATTAAGCCTCTTATAAATTGTTTTATCCCATGTCAGGGCTTTGTAGATAGTTTAAGAGTTTTAACCCTAATAGTCTTATTTTGATGGTTTATTCTCATGAGAAATTATGTAAAAAATCTTTAAGTATCCCTTAGGATACATCAAACCTTTCATGACCTTAAAAAACTTCAATTTCAACATAAAATTGACATCTTCTCTTCATGTTTATACCTGCATCATTAATGTAGTCAAGTTAAACATGCATGCTCAGTTTATTTCTTTGAACTTTTGAACTTATTGGTTCCTTAAATAATTATTATTAGGTTATAAAAAATGTGGAAAACTAATTCGCTATCCCCATTAATTTTTTAAAACACTTCACAACCTCCAAATTTGATTGTCATATATAGAAGCAACAAAAAATGAGATTTCTTGTTAGTACAGGTATGATCCATTGTTTTTTGGTGTTAAGTTTGATGTTATAAGAACTATTAGACCCACATGATATTATTTTTAACCATTATAATGCATAAATAAATCTCAATCATGTTATCATAAGAGGAAAGTAATATGATGGGGTTTTGTATGGTTTTAGAGGCAACAAAGTTCTTAATGATTATTCATAAAGCTTTGCCCATGAAATGTAAAAATTTTACATTAAATTTTTAGTAAATAGGGATAAATTCTAACACATACTATCATTGATTTTTTTTCTCTTTTTTTCCATGAACCAATATCATGTAACTAACCTTTCTTCTCTTGCTTATGACTTGATGGAGGACTTGAATGATTTCTACCATGTTTTGGACATGTTAACTCTATTTTGGCATGGTTTTGGGAGGATATTATCACACTTTTCATTGATCTACATGGTTTCTACTTGCTTTGGTATGGTGTATAAACATTCATGAACTCTTCTCTACTAAGGGCCTTGTCTATTGTGAAGAAAATACATAGTTGTAGCTGCATACTAGATGTCAATGAACTCTTTATTGACTTGAATAGTGACATTGTAATGTAAAAATACATATTTCACCTTTTATTCTTTCACTATTATATGTTTGGACAATATACAATGAAAAAAATAGTTTCAAATATGAATTATATGTTATAAAAGGATGGAATAACATTTTGGTTTGGTGCATGGTAAGAATAAGGTATAATATGATCTTTAACAATGCCAAATTATCTAAAAGGAGATAATTTTACCTATACTATGGTGTTATATTTTTCAGATGTGATATTATTAAAGTGTTCTCCTTTAGAATATTGTGGCATTTAGTAGAACAAACAAACATGAATCTTTAGCCTCTATAAAAATACCTTAAACTTTGTTAAGGATTGAAATGATAATGTTGTTAACTTATCAAATTTGCTTCTAGATCTACTATAAACTATATAACATGATGTCATCTTTGATATCATCACACAGATGCTTTAAAATTATGTAAAAAATACCTTAAATTTCTCAAAATGGCATTAGATTGTCTAAATTTACCTTAAACTTTCTAAAATTCTTGAAAAAAACTTCATAAGTTATCATGTTAAGGAGACAGATTAGATAAGAGACACATTATAGCTTGCATTATTGAGAAAACCACAACTTGATAGACACCATGACAAAATAAATCAAGTCCACCAAGGCATAGCTCTCAATAAAACATTTACAAGGCTAGGTGACTTAGGTACTTAGTTTGAACAAAACATGGTCAAGGTTGTCTATTAATTTAACATTTTTGGTGGCATCGTAAGATAGTTTATTTGCTAAACATTTAAACTATTAGCCTTAGATGTCCTTTTTATCATGAAGTCACCTATCACTCAATACAAAACATGGTTTTAGACATTGATAATTGATTATAATCCCCTAGATCAAGTTTAGATAGCTAAAGATACCTTCAAGACACACATAACAAAGCAAGACACACACACACAATAAAATAAGACACACACACTATTTGAAGAGGCATTTAGGGGAATGGGAAGTATCCAAAAACCAAATAAACATGTGCTAGAAGTACTTGTAGAGATTAAATACTAATCTACTATGTAAAGTATGAGAAAATTACCTTAATGGAAGTGTTCAAGGTGTATCTGATTGACTAGGATATGTAACTCTTACCCATCAAATTTGAAGTGATAGAAATCATTGTTTTGATTGCAATGGGTGATGACATAGGTCCCACTTTGTAGAGTATCAAAAAATTATCTCTTCCATGTTTGGCCCTATCTTCATCCCATTTGAGTACAAGGTAATTTTCTTAGAATACTATTAGAACTAATATCTTATAAAAATACCTCTAGTTTTTATCTTGATGATATGACATAGTATGCATTATATGGTATTTTATTTATATTGATTCCATCAACTCAACTAGTTTGATCTTCTGGTAGCATTCTCCTCCATCTCAAGCTAATTTATAATCTCTAAAGATGGTAGATTAATGGAGATATGTAGATTTTATTATTTTACATATACAACCATGTAGGAGAAATTTCCAAATGATCTTTTAAGAGTGATCCTATTAGCTGATAAGGTTTTCCTCAATTTTGTTTGAAATATTCTTTGATTTTCCTCCATATTCCTCTTGATAACTCTAATTAGATTCTTGTTTATAGACTCTACTAGTACATTCCATTGAATATAATAGTTTTAGGAGGTACTTAGGTGGATTCCATACTTGAAAACTCACTCACTTATCCTATTACCAAGGAAAACCATTGCATTACCTCATATAAGTGTAGAAGGTACTCTAAATTTAGTTAGTATACCTTCATAAAATTATATCATCTTAGTATTATTGGATTCCTTTAGATAAATGATTTCTATCCACCTATTAATGTAGTAAATTTTACTCAAAACCTAATTATGCATAATTCTTGAAGGAGGATTGATTATACATATGAAATCCAAACCACATTGCATGAAAGGTTATACTACCTAAATGGGATGGAGAGAGAGGGATGAAAACTTCCATTTTCATGTGAATAAGCCACACTTATGACACTTTTTCACCCATGAATATGATACTTTAAAAAAATTATGCCAATAATAACCAACTCTCATTACCTTTATTATTTTAGTTCTTGGTGTAAAATGCACACCTGATGGCCTATCATGAAATTATACTAACACTTTCTCAATATAATCAACCTATAAAAACCCTCAAGATAATTTCATTGAGTTAATTAGTAAATATTATTCTATCTACAATAATATATGGTATGTTTTCCAATATAAAATTTCTCCTTTTATATTTGTCTAGGTCTAGTGGACACTCTATTGATTGGAGAAATTTAATGATGTCTTGTGACATAGTCATGGAAGATGAAGGTACAAGTATTTGAGTTTCATCTTGGAGTGATATAATTTGATATTTTTTATTTCAAATTTGATTCTAAGTTTTTACACCTCCTTTGCCTCTAACCAAATTGATAACCTTGATATCTACATCATATTCCATTACTTTGGTGATCCGACCAATGCTTTTATTATTCAAATATGTGCTAAAAATTAGGTCCTTAATGATTGGATGGGATATAATCACATTAAATTTGGCTTTAGAGAGAATATTTATAAATTTTTTAAGACTTCTTGTGATACAAATCACTTGATTTTCTACAAAAGTGTACATTACCTCATATTATTCCAACCCTTAGCTAAATAAGTTAATGGGTTGTTCAAGAACTTCCTCTTTTTATTGTGTCAAATTTTTTGAGATGACTTAATCATTTCCCAAATCATACAAGGTGAATTAATTTTTGAAATTTTTATTTTCAAGTGTTGTAGCTTGAGCTATGGGTTGTTTGATTGCACCAAAACTATCTCTTTCTTCTCTAGTCTAAATAAATATATAATACTTATTCAACATAGATGTTAAAGGATTAAAAATATTAGTAAAATATTTTATGAACCTCCTAATGAAGTTGATTTTAAAAATAAAAATTTCAGCCCTTTCTTTTGTTGAGGCAATGAGAAGGATAAGATAGCACTTACCCTCTCAGTGTCTATGGAGAGACCTTTATTGGATACAATGTGACCCAAGAGTTCTCATTAATAGACTATAAATTAAAAAAAATGGGGATTAATAGAGATAACAAATTTCCTACACTTATAAAATATTTGTCTAAGATGAATCAAATGATCATTTGCATCCTTAGAGAAAATAGTAATATCGTTAAGGTAGATCAACACTGTCACATTTATCAAACCTTTAAATTCCATTGCCATGGTGTTGGAATCACAATGAATAATATGGGAAGGGGGTGGGGGTTGAGGGTGGGTTCTATTTGAAACATTACTTAAATTCAACTTAACATGCATGAGCCATTCATACAAGTACATAGATCTAGCAAAGCATAAATAATCATACAAGAGAATGGAACAAGATAACACATCATATATGTGAGAAACCCTCAAGTGGAAGAAAACCCAATGATATATGAAAAATTAATAAAATATTATAATAAAAAAACTCATATTTAGTGAAAACCAAATCCATATGGAGAACCAACCCCAACTATTCAAGCACCCACTTGACTAGGTTTTAACAAGCACCCACTTTCAAGGAGGAACTAATCCTCCTAGATGACTCAGCACCAAATCATCCACCTTATTTACATGGTAAAATTTATAACACCATGTTTATTAACCAATATATTATTATCACCTTCTTAACCTCTTCACACTCTTTAACCCTCTCAAAATTGACTTTAGGCTTCTTCACCCAACAAAGTCTCTTCAAGACTAATTAGGTCATATGACCTTGATATTCATTCACATAAACACTATTATATCTTCATGACATGATATATACACTACTTTTATGGTATAAAATGTCTTATTATACTCAAAAATGTTATATTTCATTCATTTTCACATCCAACTTACTAACAATCCCAAATAGGCTTAAACTACCTTTTATATATATAGTCTCTTGTTCATACACCACTTAGTCCACCAAAATGCATTAACATATTATTTATGCCATGTAATAGGCCTTATTAATTATTATTAACACATTTAAATAATAATTTGATCACACATTGGTCAGTCATAGCTTAATTGTGGCTTACTTTTCTTTAGGACTCGTGGAAACCTAATTGCATTAAGTCTATCTTGTAACGTGTACAACATGATCCCTTACAAAAAATTATAATTATATAGATAAAAATAGTATTAAAAATACAATATAAATATATCCCAAATAATCTCTTATAATTTTAACAACACATTATATATGCAACTACTTTATGAAACACTCATTGCATCTCACTGTCTCATTAGGCCTGTGTCTACTCAAACACTATCCGATCTCTCACATGACTTATCACCTACATGTAATGTAACCATAAAATGAAAAAACATGTTTAATAAAATATATGACTTTAATTCCATCCTCATTTACTTGTAACACTCTGACTCAATGACCAACATTGGTCTTACTCACCCTTTAGATCTCATGGAGACCTACTTCATTAGGTTTGTTCTCTTACCGCTAAGAATTTAACTTTTTGGATATATATGGACTTATAAGACCATAAAAAACCACTCAAAAGTTTTTAAAATGACTTATTCTGACCTTTTACATGATTGTTTATATTTTCATCCTTTGTTCATACCTATAATCACTCTTTAGGGTTGATTTCCCTATTAGGGCTGTACACATAAGAAACTATCTTGAAAAAATGAAGATAAATCACTCCTATAGTATCTATACCATGAAAAATGAAACGTATATAAATATACTACATGACCTAATGAACATACATAACTACTTAGAGTAAATTTACTCAAACAATAATCACTCAAGATTAACTCTCTAATTTGCTCACTTAGAATTATCAGAATACTCAAAAACATAATCATAATAAATTAGACTTCCACCACCTATCTAGACACTTTTATTTAATATTTATGAATTAAAATTATCTTATTACATATCTATATAATCTTTAAATTAAACAATGTTGAGGTCTAATGGCAAATATTGGTCATACATACCATTTCCTTGACTTATAGTGTCACAGTCCAATCTTAAACAAACAAGCCATTTTGTGAACACATTTTCTTCACATAAATTGACATACGAAACTTATACCACACATGATCATTAAATAAAATTCCATTTTTTTTTTTGTGAACTTTAATCCATAACTCTTTCATGAAAACACATCTAGAATCATCTTCTCATCACTACTTCAGTTTTGCACATTTTACTCTATTAGGCTTGTTAGTGACTAGCCCACTTGGACCACCTAATTTTAAATCTCAAAAATATAAATTATATATAAAACTTCATGAAAATAATACATGATTCTCTATCTTCTTACTCCATCCATTTGGAAGCTTTATCCAATGCAAATTTTTACTTCTACAATAACTTCTTTAGGAATAGGCTTGTAACTCAACATTTTTTCTCTCCTCTCTCTAACGAATACCACATAAATGTATCAGGGAAAGTCCAATAAAAGACCGAATATATTACCTAATAATAAAAATCCATTATAGTCACTTTTGATCAAAATATTCAACATTGGGTCCTTATTAGGGTTTTAGGAGGGTTTAAACATGTTTCCACTTTTAATGATGTTTCATAAAGAATATCCCCTTAATCCAAAAACTAGTGCCTATAATTTTGAGATAGGAAAATTACCCATATACCATGTATATATTAGGTTCCCATGTAGAATTTTGATGACCTAATGATAACAAGAAAAACCTTCTCGACTAGAGAACCCTTCATTCAATGTACTCAAGAGACCTTATAATGCATTTTCATGCCTTATCCTTGAATGTTTGACCTTATAACACATGAATAATATTAAAATATCTTGAATCACATTTTTCAATTCTCACCTACTCATTATTTCCTTAAAAACTAATTTTGGTACCTCATTAGGCTATACTCTCTCTCTACACCATAATTTTCATACCTTATAAGGCCTTAAACTGACCTTTATGACTCTTTCAATGCTCTCAAAACCTCATTGTCAATATCAAAATATCAGTGTTATGACATAAAACATATCTCATTCTTAAACACTAGCATACATCAGTCACATGCCTTGACAATATATCATGATACCTCATTAAGATAGGTAAGGTCTAAAAGAGGTCTAGATGCAGACCTAAAATAAAAGTCCTACACCTATAGGATCATCCTATAAATTTCATGAGTGTTCCAATTCATCACATACATTCTCAAAAATCCTTATACAATCACTCATGCCTATGTGTACTTATCTCACCAAGCTACCATGATCAAACCTTCTCGGAAAGTCTCTACAAGCCATGACTACAATTCATAAGAACTTGACACTTGACACACTAACCTATACTAACTAATGTTGATATTAAATGATATCAATAAAGCTAACATAAGAATACTATTAAAATTATAGTCTCATATCACTACACTCATACAAAACAACAATGCCACGACCTTATTCAACTAACACTTATCTCTCATAACTCTCTTCCAAGTAACCTAAGCACATCACACAACCAATTGACCTTTATATTCTAGAAATTACTCTTAAAATAACTAATTGACATCAAACTCATTCACCATGATTACACTCTCTATCATATCAAGAACACTCACTATGCTAGCATAAGAACTCATCATAGACATACCTCAAACCTTACTTGACTATGCACCTTCACAAGAACCTTTGAAATCAATGCCAAAACTCAATAATAAATGGCAATGCTCAACAATATCCCCCTTTCTCATTGATGGCAAACACACTTAGAAAACTATGGTAACCACTATTGGTAACCATCTCCCATATCTATATCTTGCCTTTTCTCTCTATTTATAATCTTTCTCCCACTTTGACTAATGGAAAAGGGTCACCTATAACTACTAGAATCACACTTTGTCCCCCTCAGCTAATACTACCTGTCAAATAAATTAGATGTCACACAATCTTTAGAAAATTCTCTTAGTCAAGTCCCTTTTCCCTCATTCTAAACTATCTTCACTTTTTAGATCATTTTCCTAGTTGGTCCATCAATAAATAAATAAACAAAATCTATGAGGCATCTTAGACACATGATCCCATTAACTCCATGCATACCTCTATTTTGATATCAAAATCAACCACTCTCTTGACAAAGAACTCAAAGTTACCAAGATCCCCCTTAGACCAAACATATGACCTTTAAATGAACTAAGAACTCAAGATCACTTACATTCCTTGACATTACTAAATAGGATCAAACTCTTGATCACACACTAAGCTACCACACTCTTGACACCAACTATAAAATTATGGACTCCCCTTTATCTTCACAACTCAACACATGATTCAAGAGCAATCTGAAACCATCCTCATAATACTTCAAGCATATTCACACCAATAACCCCTATTAACATAGATCAAACTCAACTACATTTTATTTGAACTTTGTATTGACACCTTCTAACTAATTCTTGAGATCCTTAATGATCTTCTTATCCCTTTTGGCTTCTTTGACCCAATCATTCTTCAAGGTACATATCTATTCCTTAAGATCCATTACCATAGATATCAACTTATGCTTCCTCTTCTTTTGGTGCTTCAAATCATCTAGGGTACTTATGATTTCAACTTCAAAATCTACTTTATCTTTTCCTTCTTCACTATCATAGTAGACTTCATCATCATACACATTGTCTTCTTCCTTGGAGCAGCTTGCTTATTTAGCCAATAATAAAACTCCATTACCAACTTAATCAACCCAATAATTATCATCATCAATAAAACTATTATTGCTTACCTTAGATCATTTATTCTTGCCTTCAAACTTCTTCAACATCTCTCTTACATTCTTAGCTTGTGATATGAATTGATCTTCATTAATATCATGATAAATATTATCATCTTCACAAACCATACTTGTGATTTTAGGATATCATTTATGATATTAAGCCTTGTTTACATGAGCATTATATGATACCAATTATTGGAAGAACAATAGATAAGATGGGTGTTGAATTAGTCTTCAAAACATTCATGAGCCTTTTATATAAGTACATAGATCTAACAAGCATAAGAAACCATACAAGAGTATGAAACAAGATAAAATATCATATATGTGGGAAAACTACAAGGGGAATAAAACACATTGATGTCTAAAAATGGAATAATATCATATAATATATAAATTAATATTTAGTGAAGCACCAAATCCATATGGAGCACCAACCCTAACTAGCCAAGCACTCACTTGACTAGGCTTTAGCAAGTGCCCACTTACAACGAGGAACCAAATGCCCTAGGTGACTCAGCACCAAATCAACCACCTTATTTATTTTATCACCATGATATATCATTTTTCTCACCTAATATATTATTATCACATTCTTTATCTTTTAACACTCTTCAACCCTCTCAAATCTACCTCTAGTCTTCTTCACCTAACTAGGTCTCGTAAAGACTGATTATGTCATATGTCATTCATATTCATACATATAAACACTAGTATATCATCATGAAAGGATACATACACTCATATTATTATATAAAATACTTATCTATACTCAAATATGTGTTATTTCATTAACTTGAATATCCATTTTAATAACAAATCTGAATATGCCTACATTGTCTTGCATATATATATAGTCTCTTGTTCATACACCACATGGTCAGCCACACTCCCTTAAACTCTTAGTTAGGAAATTTAATAGGTCTTATGTATTCTTATAAAAACATTTCAATCATAATTTTATCATGTATTTGTCATCCATAGATTAATTATGCCTTACTTCTCTTTAAGACTCATGGAGACCTAATTACATTAGGTTTGACTTGTAATGTGTGTAACATGACCCATTATAACACATTAAAATTATATATATAGCACCAAATAAACCACCTTATTTATTTTATCACCATTATATGACATTTTTTCTCACCCACTATTTTATTATCACATTCTTTATCTTTTCACACTCTTCAAGCCTCTCAAATCTACCTCTAGGGTTCTTCACCTAACTAAGTCTCTTAAAGACTGATTAGGTCATATGACATTGATATTCATACATATAAACACTAGTATATCTTCATGAAAGGATACATACACTCCTATTATGATATAAAATACCTATTTATACTCAAATATGTGTTATTTCATTAACTTGAACATCCATCTTAATAACAAATCTGAATATGCCTACATTGCCTTGCATATATATAGTCTTGTTCATACACCACATGGTCAACCACACACCCTTAAACTCTTAGTTATGAAATTCAACAGGTCTTATGTATTCTTATAAACACGTTTCAATAATAATTTTATCATGTATTTGTCATCCATAGATTAATTATGCCTTATTTCTCTTTAAGACTCATGGAGACCTAATTACATTAGGTTTGTCTTGTAATGTGTATAACATGATCCATTATAACACCTTAAAATTATATATATATACCAATATTATTTTAAATACACTTTTAATATATCCCAAATAACCTCTTTTGATATGAAAAAAACATTATAGATTCAACTACTTCATGAAACACTCCTTGCAACTCACTATCTCATTAGGCCTATGTGTACTCAAACACTATCTGATCTATCTCATGTTTGATCACCTACATGTCATGTAACCATAACATACAAAAAATGTTTAAATAGTATAAATGACTTTTATTTCAACTTAATTCACTTGGAACACTATAATTTAATGACCAACATTGGTCTTACTCACCCTTTATGTCTCATGGAGACATACTTCATTAGGTTTACTCTCTTGATGCTAAGAATTGATATTATTGGATCAAAATTTACTTCTCCAATAATTTAAAAAAATGAAAAAAAAATACAATTACTTATTGATACCTATTCCATGAATTTTTATATTTTCATCTTTTGTTCATATATTGAATCACTCTTTAGGATAGACTACACTATTAAGCCCGTACACCTTAGAAACCATCTTACAATAATAAACTTTTTTAAATAAATTATAATATCTCTTATGAAAAATTAAATATATTAAATTATAATACATGACCTCATGAACATCCCCAACTACTTGGAATAACTTAACTCAGAAAATAATGGTTCAAGTAAAACTCTGTAAGTTACTCACTTAGAACTATTAGAATATTAAAAAAACATAGTAATAAGGAATTTGAGTTTAACCACCCATGTAGAACCTTTTATTGACTCTTTATGAATTAAATTATCCTATTACATATTTATAGAATCCTAAAATTAAAAAATCATAAGGTTTAATGGAAAATATTGGTTTTATATACCAGTTCCTTGACTTGCAGTCTCACAATCCAATCCTAAATAAATAAGTCATTTTATGAACACATTTTATTCACTTATATTGAACTTCAAAACTTATACCAATCATGATCATGAAATAAAATTATAAGAAAATAGTTTCATGCAGTTTAATTCATCACTCTTTCATGAAAACACATCAATAATCAACTTATCATCATTGCCTAGGTTTTGTGCCTTTTGCTCTATTAAGCATGTTATCGAGTAGCTCAATTAGATCACCAAATTTTCACTCTTAAAAATTATAACCTGCCCAAAAAAATTCATTGAAATAAATGGTGAGTCTCTAACTTCTTCTTTCATCCATTTATAAAATTTGTATAATGTAACTTTTGACTTCTACAACAACTTCTTTAGGAATAAGCCTAAGTCAACATTTTATCTCTCTTCTCTATAACCAATACCACCTAGAGGTACCTATGATATTATAATAAAATATCCAATAGATTACCTAATCATAAAAATCTATTATGGTCACTTTGATCAACATCTTTAACATTGGGTCATTATTAGGGTTCTAGGAGGGTTTAAACTTGTTTCCACTCTTAATGATCATTCATAAATTATGTCCCCTCAATCCAAAAAATAATTCTTGTAATTTTTATCTATTACCCTTAAAAATATATCATGAATGTATTAGGTTCCCATGCAGAATTTTGATGAGCCAATGAGCACAAGAAAAACCTTCTCAGGTAGATAACCCTTCATTCAGTGTACTCCAAAGACCTTAGAAGACATTTTTATGCCTTATCCTTAAAACTTTGACCTCATAATTAATAAATAAGATTAAAAAAATTTACTACAATTTTTAAATTCTCAAACTTACCTTGTCAATTGATCATGATACCTCATTATGCTACACACACTCTCTCTCTACACCATAGTCTTCATACCTTACTAGGCTTTGAGCTAACCTTCATGCCTCTTTCCATGATCTAAAAACCTCATTTATATCCTCAATATCTCACTCTCATTCCATACAACCTATCTCATTCTTAAACACTATCATATATCCTTCACATGCCTTGAAAATAGATCATGATACCTCATTAGGCCAAGTAGCATCTAAGAGAGGTTTTAATGCAGACCTAGACTAAAGGTCCTACCCTTGTAGGCTCATCCTAAAATACATAGAATAATTTAAATGCTTTAGATACATACTCAAATAGACTTATAAAATTACTCATGCCTTTTTGTACTTATCTCACCAAGCCAGTTGCTCAAACCTTCTCACAAGGTTTTTACAAGCCATGACTATTTCCATGACTAGGCTTGTTAAGAACTTTACACATTGAACTATACTTACTCATGTTAATATTAAATTATATCACTCAATATAAAATAATAAAAAATATTAATAAATTAATCTCATATCACTTATTTTATACAAAAACACTCTCGCATGTCCTTATTCAACTGTCACTAATCTCTCACAACTCTCTTCCAAGTAACTTTGACACATCACATAACCAACAGACCTTGATCATCTAGAAACTAGTCTCAAAATAAATAATTTAAATCAACCTAATTTTCCATGATTACACTCTATCTCATATAAACAAAACTCCATATGATGGTATAATAACTCATCATACACATATTGCAATTCTTACTTGACCAAGCACCTTCACAAGAACCTTTGACATCAATGCCAAAACTCAATAATAAATTATAGTTATTAACACATAGATATTTATAAAGTAGATATAACATTGAATAACCTAAATGGAATATTATTAAATTCATAAGTTTGCTTTTTTTGTAAATGTTATCTTGTGTTGGTCTTCCTCTTACAACAAAATCTTATTGTACTTGGATATATATCAAATAGAGATAAACGCTTAGAAACTTCTACCATCTATGAGATTTGTTCCATGGAAAGAAAAGAATAGTTATCTATGAATGAAATTATATTTAAGTCACTAAAACAAATACATAATCTTATCTCTCTATTTTTATTTCTTATAGGGACTATATTGGTAACCTAAAATGACTGATTGATTGGGAAGATGATACTAGAATCTATCAACTTAGTCTATTCTTTCCTTAGGGGATCTATTCTTGGGTTGATATCTATTTGCCTTTTCCTTATTATTTTAAAGTATTTTTATAACTATATAGTGTATTTATTTAGGATATGATCAAAACCTTTGAGACTACTATACTCTCGAGTAATTATATGAGCAAATTATTTCCAAAACTCAATAGATACAAGTCTCTCTTCTTTATTACATACTTTTCTATGTGATATAAGTTTGTATTTGAAGATGGTTAACTTATCATAGTTATCTTTCTTGGTAGATAGTATTATCTTCTCTTTCTTCATTTGGTCATAATCATTTAAAATTTTATAAATTTTCAATAGACCTTTAGAATGTTTGATTGACCTTAGTTGTACAATATAATCACCTATGGTTTTTGTAATGAAATCTAATTTATTGACGATAACTTAACCTATTATTGGAGAAATTATGTTATTTGTTTTTCATTCTCAAAAAATTATCAACTAACATAATTATTAGGAATTAAAGGTATTATTACTACATTAACATGTGGTTGACATCTTGAACTATTGACATCATTGGGAATATAAAACTCATACCATTTTAAATCCAACCTATCAATATGATTATTTTCTTGTCTTAGAATGACTTAAATATTGAAACACTCAAAATATTCTATAATTTCCCACACTCTATGTTTGTAGGACTTTAACAAGGGGTTTTTTGTTACATTTTGTCCCTTCATTTTATGGACAACTAACTCACTATCATATAACACCTGTATTTACTTCATTTTTTTGTATCACATTGAAGTTTATGTATAAATGCTTCATACTCTGATATCTTCTAAGTATAACTAAATTTAAATATAAAATTAGTATAGTACTTTTAGTAGAGGGAGACACCAACATTATACCATCTCCTCCACCAATTTTGCTTCTCGATCCATCAAATAATTAATTACATAAATCATCAATGGGTTAACTAGGGTTGACCAAATATGGAATGAAAGAACCTTCCTTATGCATTAAATACACTCCTAGGTCTACTTCTTATATGAATATATATGGATCATATTCACGATGCTCAATTCCCCACTAATCAAGATTAATATTAGGTATGCCCTCAATGTAAGAAGTTGGTTCTTGATTAAGATGGAGTTCTCCTTTGTAAATAATAGTGTAATTAAAGTTAGAGAATGTATGCACATAAGGTTCTATATGACTCTTAGAAAATGGTTCTAATTAAATTTTGACTTTGGTACCATATCTAGTTATAAAAACCATATAAGACTAATTTGATGATAGGTATCCCTAATATTGGGTGTGAACTCTCTTGATAGACATATGACAATGTGGGGGTGTAAGTATATTACAAAAACATATCAAAGAATTCAAAATGTGGGTAAATAATTTAAAGTTATGTTTAGACCTATGATTGTACATATAGTCTTGGTGGATATCCCATCTAATTGTAAAACTCCTTTAGTTATTGGCTCATTTTTTCAACCTAGATTATCAACTACTTGTTTAGACATTATAGAGATATCAAGATCACTATCAGTCATTTAATTGTGAACAAATGACTCACCTATAATAATATAAATATAGAAAGGATGAGGATTTTCTTTTTATATTGTAGATTTTTTATTAATATAAGCATCTAAGATGCCAATAATAATTACAGGGAATCCAAATAATACATATGATACTATGGGGTATCCCCCATTAGCAAGCATAATAATTTAATGGAAAACATATAAATGGCTCCATATAGGTAGTCCATCAAAAAAATAATAGTAATAGTAGTATCACAAAAGCAACAAACACATCAAAAGATAAATGTAACAAAGAGAATCCACCCCAAATGTGGTAGAATAAGACCTACAGGTCATATACCCTACTAGTAGCAACACCTTCTCCTTTACATCCATCATTCAATTCAACATAATAATGTCCATTCAAAAATATTTTACCACCACCAAGTCCTAACCACAACTATCTAAAAGCCATCTAAGTAGGATATGATATACTTTTTCTAGAAGACCTTTCATGTTGATATTTTTAACATATTCCAAGACATCTTCAAAATTTATCAAGCCTCCTCTTTCAATTAGTTTTTCCAAGTTTCTATAAAAGATGTTGATATTCTCATCAAGCTTCTTCCACACTTCCTCCTATAGACTTTGATTATGCATTATTAAAGCCAATCCCTAAAAAGATGGCACTATGTCAATAATCTCATCACCAAATTTAGGGAATAGGTTGAAATCAAATGATGTGAATGTATCCTAGGATTATCAAATCATGCAGCTTCCCTGAACATCATTATGCACATCTTTTACCACATGTTCATTCTCAACAGGCTCACTATCAATCTCATTTTGATAATATTTTGATGGATTAATAAATTATTATAGTGGGTGTTCATCCTGGTCAAAATATGTCTTTTATGTAGTCCCACCCATATTTTGAAATTTTAACTTTGACTTCCATCTAGTGATTCACTACAAAATCAAGATGGGGACTTAGTTTAGGGTATCCCCTAGAATCAAGCAAGAAGTTTGAGGTGACTTTGAGGAGTCTTATATTGATAAATTTATTGAGTTGTTCCTGAGGCACTATTAACTATAAGAATATCAAGAAAGACAAAATATACAAGATGAATTCAACTACGAAGTTAGTAAGCAGTCTAGAATTTTGTTAGAAGAATTCAAGGTTCCATTACTTCCATAAACACCTTAAAACTTTAGTAGAGAACATAAGCCAAAATTTATGAAATAAAGGGTACACTTTAATATTAGAATATGCATAACCAAACATAATATTAACCCATCTAATCTCACATTTGAAAACCACAATCCAATATTTAAGACAATAATTTCATATCTTAGCAACATATGGGCAAGAGGGAAAAACATGCTCAACCATTTTAGTTTCAATAGAGAAAGAATAGAAAGGATTATCAACACCATAATCACTCTAGATAAAATCAATAACTAGAATCTTATACATTAATACAATGAAAATAATATTTCTTTGGTTCAAGACAAGAGGCCCAAATTACATCAAACCTAAAGGACCATGCAGGTAGGGGATCACACACAGACAAGATATGATTGAGGGTGAATAAGGGGACATTCAAGAAGAGATATTTTTGTAAGGCATTTGAGAGGTAAACTAAAGTAGATGGTGACCTTTCTTCCACTTCACATTATCCCATAACTCACCCTCTTATGTAATGAAAATCACATTAATTTCACCCTTAAGATCCATTTAGAGTAAGTTGAATGTTATTTGTGGAGAGTCAGGAATCTAGAATCTAGCTTTGATTTTTGTCCATGAAGCCCATCATGCATGGGAATATATATTTTTAAAACTACTTAACCCTTTAGTATACCAATAAAAGGTAGAGTATCTCCTAATGAGGGAAATTAGTCTCTTGTTGATAGTGAAATTACATCAAATCAATCTATACCCATGACATATTATCCCAAACAAGTTAAAAATATGTTTAATAATAATGTAAGGCTTGGCAACATCCTTGGCTAAACAAAAGGGAAAAAATATAAGAGAGCCAAAAACTTTTACTATGAAGGGACCAATGAGAAGATCAACAATATTCAAACCTTTCTAGCTTGGATTTCCTTTAGGAAAACCTCTCAAAATATTATTCCTATCCAAAATGTTTTAGGGCTAATTTTCAATGCAAGCTCTAATTCTATACTTAAATGATATTTTTATACCCATAATTATATTATATGAGACATTGACAAGGGTAATTGATCTTCCATTTTTTACTAAAGACTAATTACTATCCTTAGGAATGAGCTTTATTACCAATCTATTAATGTTCGATCTAAGTGTGCTGACATCCATGGCCTCATTAAAGACCTCAAAATAGTCCTTATTAATCCAATCCTTATTGGTCTTATAGAATTTATTAGGGAATCCACCCACTCTAGGTGATTTATCATCCTTATGTGAATCAATGGTGTTTTTGACTTCATCGAGTAAGATAAAGGCATACATGAAAGAGGCTCGAGTCTATGACACCTTATTAGAAATGCAAGCTTCACATAGATCCCTATTTTGTTCAACACAATCACTAGAACCATTAGATTATAAACTATTAGAGTAAAACTCAAAGATAGATTCTTTAATACTGGTTACATCTTGTAAAGGTTGGCTATTAAACTTTCTTCTTAGGTGTTTAGTTTTCAAAAATATAAAGAGTAACTTAGAACCTCTATCACCAAGCTTCAACCATGTCAATCTAGAATGGATTTGTGATTTATATCAATATAGTGGTGGGACTATCTAACTTGATGCTTTAAGAGATTAACCTCTTCAAGATGTGCCCCATTACTAGGATCAAGTTGTAACAAGCTTTTAGTATGAATAAGATTCTTTTGAGTATCTCTTGTAGCCTTTTTTTGCTTTCTTGCTTTGATCTACCCTTATGTTTTGGATTTTTTTTTGGAATTCTCCATACTAGATTTCTAATGAATAATTTTGGAGCTAGAGTAGCATGTAATTTTAACAATTTTCTAGAAATACTAAAGACACTCCAAATAGACATTGTTTGCAAGATGGGACACATTAAATTTATATAACCCCTTGAAGGATTGGGTATCTTTATTCTTCTCACTAATCAATGAAAATACCATTTCAATAAGGTGGTGGTCATATATAGTAAAAGTAAGACTATCACCACATTACCATATTTGATAGGGGTCATAGAAAAAGTCTCCTTATTCAAGTAAAATCTATCAAATCTATAGTATTGCCTTTTATTAATACTCTAGTTGCTACACTAGGTGTACTATATTCCTCTACTTAGGTTTTTACCTTTATGTAGAGGGTATCCAACTCTATGCACTCTTTAGAATTTAAACTAGAAAAATAAATGATTGCCTTCCATGTCAGGTGGTCTCCCACATTTTAATCCTCTTTATCTTACACCATACTGAAGTCTCCTCTAAATACTCAAGGAACATTTTTTAGATTAATATCTAGCCAATTCCATAAATATTATCTCTCCCTATAATCATTAGGAGCATAAACATTACATAGGCGAAAGGTCTCATTTTAGATGTCTACCAAAACCCAAACAAATTTGTTATAGGGGGAGACACCATGCTCAACAATGCAATCTTTCGAACTACGGTTAACTATAATAGATGCCCCACCTTTCCATATTTTATTATTAGTGGAAAACTATGGGTATTAGGATAGACAAATTCTAGGACTAAGGATAACTAGGGTCCAATAGCCTTCACTTATTTCAAAAATAAAAAATCTAAGTTTTCTCTAGAATGTTTGAACCACCTTACAATTTGTGTTCTATAAGGGGAATTTAGCCCTCTCACATTTCATCTTACAAGATGCATATATAACCATGGGGGAAATAAAGGTCAATTTAATTGACCATGGGAATTACCCACACTATTGTATAATCTATCAAAGTAGTCTAGGAATTTTTTTCCTTGCCCTTTTTTTGGAGGGGGGTATTAATTATTATAAAGGGACTCTTTTACCATGTTTTTTCTCCTTAGGCACTACATGTTCTACTAGGGTAGAACCTAAATCTATTGTAAGTATTTTTCTCCTTTAGACATATAATTTTCAACCCCTATAGGCTCCTTGTGTGTTAAAGGAACCTTGTCTGATATATCCATCTCATAGGTAGGTATATCATATTTCTCTTTCCAGATAGAGATAACCATTAAGGAAACTTCACTAGCAATTTTACCAATCTTTCTTTGGGGTGATCCATTATAATAGGTAGTGTATCAAGTAGGGGATTCAATAAGAATGACCACATATTCCTCAGAGGGTGGGTCCACAAGAGTTTATTCATCTAGGCTATTAGGGAGACTATATATCAAGCTTGGTGAGGAATTCAAGCTATTAATAAAAGGTAGTATGGGGCCTTGCACTATGATTTGAGGGAGGAGTCCTCTAGATTCCTTATATTTTTGAAACTTAGGACCATCCTTATCTAAAGACTCAATAGGGGAGGCATTGTCTTTCAAGGGTTCACTATTGAATTTTGGATTTTCAAAAACTTATATATTATTTAAGACAATCTCATCTTCAGAGACATCATTCTCTTTTTATTTGTTAGGTATACTATTATTATTATTATCTAGCATTGGACAACTTTTACTCGTATAACCATCTTTAAAAAAAAAACCATTCCAATCCCCCAATCCTTAGAGAACATAAGTATGGGATTTTTCTTTTATTTTAAAATTGATGGAACCCAAAAAAAAATTCCAAGGGCTCTAAAGAATGTAAAACCCTAACATTCATGATGTGGGCTAGAGATATTTTAATATCCTGTATTCTCAATAATTTTCTAAGGGGTTTCAAAGCCTATGGAAAAAAATTCCACAACTGAGTCAACACTCCTTCAATATCAACCCATCGAGGAGTAGTTTTGAAAATGAGGTCATTATAGTCTATTTTTGGTTCACAAGGGACCACTTTGAAAATTGACTAGCCAACATTCCACAAAGGTTTACTGATAGCTCTATGATGCATACTAGAGATTTTAAATAAAATCATGAACACTTGTTTCTAAATAATTTGATTAAAACGAATATATAGTCCCAAGCATTTGTCCCAAACTTAATTTAGCCAATTATAAAAAAAATCCTAGAAGGTAGAGCATTCTTGTTTATGCAAATAAATAAAATTTATACATTTTTTATCTTAGTTTCCTCCTACTACAAGTTAGATTCCATGGAAAGATTCAAAAAAGTTTTAAAGGTCTTAAGAGGGCTAGAAAGCTTATCGGGTTGGTCTTCACTACACTCTTACTCATCATGCTCTTCCCTACATGCCACAAACATAGCTCCATCCTAGTTTTATCACTTTTTCCTACCATATAATTTCATTGAATAATATTTTTGGATCTCTAGTCACTTTAATTTCCACCGAAGATGAGTCAAGGTAATTGGTCTTATTACTGAAAATCATATTATCTCAGACATCATCATTTGAGTCATTACAATCACAATGTTTCCCCTTATCAACATGCTCAAGCCCATTAAATTTGAGGGCTTCCATACCTAAATTCAATTAATTCATGCCAATTAAGATTATCCAACAGGGAATGGGAAGGGTGGATGAATAGAGACACATGTGGAGGCTATACACCACTACCTAGATAGCCAAAAATATAACCAAGAACCCCAAAGAATAGCAATCATGCACAAACATGAAAATAAATACAAATAATAAATTAAAGACAACTACATGAACTAAGTCAAAATGAAGCCGTAGGAACCATAGAGGAAAAGGTGACCAAGGTGAATCACAAAGAAGAAGCTTGAAGCACCATTCATGGATGATCGCTTTTTGTCTCCCAATTATAGAACTTTATCCCTCTCTTCTCCAGATTACATGTTTTTCTAAAAAACCATTACTTAAGATAGGGATAGAAAAAATTGAAGCCATTTTTTAGGACTCTATGAAAGAAGATAAAAAGTAAACTAAAATTTTATATTGCATAACACGCACAAACATATGGATAAATCTATGTAGTAAATCTGAGTTTGGGAAGTCTATTGAGATACATAGATGGAGACGAGACAAAGTAATGTGGTTTAGTTTTAACACAAGATGAATTTACATATAACAGTTTTGTGAATAAATAAATAGCGAAGTCACCATTTAATTTTATTAGTAGAATAATTCATAAAGGTTTTTATATTTGGTATTATTAGTAATTTCATAAAGACTTAATGATGATGCAAAAGTATTTGTCGACCATACACAACAATTTCAATAAATAAAAATAAAGCTACATGAAAGCAATCAAAGGTATACAGCAATAACAAATGTAACAATAATTCCATGTGTATTTGAATAAAGACATTTGGTGATGGTGTATTTTATAAAAGAAACATTTTACCAAGGAACATACAACAAGATGAACTAGAAGAAGATTGGTTTGTGTAGAATTGTTAAGAGAATTAGTGATATAACTTATGAGGTGAGTTTACTACATTTTTTTAATATTTATAAAATATTTAATGTTTCATATTTATATTGTTTAAATAAAAAATATGATGAATAGAAATAAGGTGAAGAAGTGTATTGTAAGAAATAAATATCTAAGAATAAGACATAAATGATAGTGCATGTTATAGATAAGAAGGCAGTGAACACAAGGCAAGACGTGTATAACAAGAAGAAAAATATTGGATTTCATAATGGGAGATTAAAAGTATTGACTAGAATAAATTTGATGTGTATAATTAGCGAGACCTATATGAGATAAATTTATATCATACATAAGAGAATGATGCACACACCTACATTTCATTTACCATAATTTTTTTTATCTTGGAAACTGTTTGAGCTCGTTTTATTTCCATGAATATCTTGTATAGTAGAATGCACCCATAACCATTCTAGCCAATAAGGGTTGATTTCCATCTATTTTGAAGACCATAACTAACCATCTAAGGGTCTAAAATTATATTTTAATATTTTTAAGTCGTCCATATGTGTTTCTTTCCTCTAGTATTAATCTTTCTCTAAATCATCATGATCCTCTCCTTCCTTACACTCCTTTGCAACTCCTTGCCCACTTGGTCCATTCAAAAAGTTATCACTGCTCTTGCTTTGCTCCATATTTTTTATTCTTTAATATGTTGATGTTGAATGTGAAGGATTAAAAGATAAAACATATTGCAATTTTGTTAAATGTGTGTGTGGAAATGATAACCATATTGAGTCTAGGGACATGTGAATGAAATGTCTGAATACATACCATTGTTGTATATGATTTTGTAAGCCCCATTTCTCTACGCATGTGTGTATATTTCATAAAAATGTGAATTCCCATCTTTCCTTGACATGGGTTATATCTATTGGAATCTTATAAAAGTTTATAATTTCATTTTCCAATATTGAAGTGGAGGGTTTTTAATAAAATAGCTTTTGACTACACTGAAGCTCATCAAATAATTCAATTAATGATGCTTATGGAATTTATATTCGAATCAAGAAATTCAACAGAGTGGAAATCATTTTTTTTGGATTCGACAAGCATGATGAAATATTTCCTTCAAAATGCTATCTGTTTAGGAGCTTCAGTAAAGCTATGTTTAGATAGCTTTGGATCTAGAATTTACTATTTTTTAACTGGTTTGGAGATGTTATTTTCATAAGTGTTTTTCCAAGTTATTTTATTATAGATTTATTTTATTTTCCTAATTAATCTTATTTTTTAGATGTCTATATATTTTTAGTCATTTTTTTTCTTGATTACCAGCCTGACCACATATCATTACTTTGGGTGAGTCACTTATTAACACTACTATAAATAGTAAAAAATAATGAAATCGTTATAAAATGACATAACAATACCAAATATAAATTATTTCCCAAAATAATATTAACTTAATCATATTTATTGTTTATGATATATCACAAAAAGATCAAGAAGAAGAACCAAAACTAAATTGTTCCCTGTCTTGAATTCCAAATTATTGTTATTGATCATTTTCTATGTTTTAAATTCAATTAAAATATAAAGAATTTATGTTTATATATATATATATATAGACTTCCAATAAAAACTGTCAAATACATTTGTAAAACCGAATTATATAATTTGGCCAAAATGATTCATAAAAATCGGATTTAGAAAAATACAAAGTTTGTATATATAAATTTTTTATTGAACCTTTTAACAACACTTCTTGCGGATGTTGTAGGAATATTTTTAATATTGAAAAATATTGAAGAGAAACGTTGCTTAGGATAAGTTGAAGAGAAATATTCATTGACATGTAAACATGGTAAGCAAATGAGTAAATAAACATGGTGTTCCATATTCATGCTCGATAACATTATTATAGTAAGCAAATATGTTCTGTTTTAAAACTAATTCCATTGCTTGTAATTTATATTATATCGGCTTGAATTTTTCCATAGTTTATCCCAATGAACGCAATTATTTACTTTTCACATTAACGCGAGAAATTACACACACACACTTGTGTGTGTGTGTATAAAACGACCGTTAACTGCTTAATATTGCCAAAGGAGGAGAAAATGTTAAGGGAAATACACGTAATTAATTTAATTCTTAATAGTTTTCAACGGTCTGTTAATATAATTAAAAAACGTAAATAAGACCATACGGCCATCAAATTTATGCACGGAGGGGCGTGTAAATGAAATTTGTCCAAACTAACGGTTCGAAATCGAAATGGTTCAAATTAAAGATTCAACATTAACTCAGTTGTATGGGGATTTATTGAAAGATATTTATCATCCCGGGTCGAGTACGTCCTGCTAGAAGGATAACAACCGTTTTGAACGAAATAAAATTATTGACCTTGGAAGTGTTGATGAATTATTCTACGATCTGATTAGCGGTAAACATAGTGATTGATTCAATTTTTAATTTATCTACAATGCCAAAATTATTTTTGACCGCATCAATGTATATACCACGAAAGACTGAGGATAATTATTATGTGCAGTTACATATATCAACGTTAATATTAACGTTAACATTAACATTACGCAGTTTATCAAAATCTCAATGAAAAAAGTATATTGACTTTGTAAGGGAACGGATTCTTCTAGTAAAGAATGTTATCAAAATCTCAATGAAAAAAGTATATTGACTTTGTAAGGGAACGGATTCTTCTAGTAAAGAATGTGATTGATTCTTATTACAAGCTTTAATGTGTATTAGTATATATTGATTGACTCTTGTCACACGTTTTAATGTTTTAATTTATGTAATAGAATACCAAAATATAGATGATAGAACTGTAGGAATTAAAGAGGTGTGGGCTGCTGAGATTTTTTAGCGCAGCAATACACTTGCCATGAATGAAACAAAATAAATAAATAAATATAAATATATATAATTATAATAGTTTATAGTTCTTTATCAATATATATATTTTTTTTCTATAATTTTTTATTAAATGTATTCTTTAAACGATTAATATAAAATGCTATAATATTTGTTTGTGTAAGAAATAAAAATGAAAAATTATTGTGAGTTGTTTGAAATTGTAATATAAATATTATTTTTATAATAAGTTGCATTTTCATTGTACTGTGAGAGCCCTGAGCACACATTTTCCAGAGAATCATTGTATTGCTCAAATTGTATTGGTACATAATAATATCAACAACATTTTTAATTCTACAGATAACATACTCGAAGTGGATGGACCCACAAAATGTGAACCATAAACTCGATAGTTTACTCGATTTAGATCTATAAAGTGGATGTTTTTTTTTCTTGAGGAACATAAAAAGTCACTATCATTCCAGTTATGGCGGATATCAAAATCTTGATGATCAAACATATCGAATTGATTAAGTTAAATATCTTTTCAAGGGTGTACCTGTGATAAAATTTTACATTCAACATTTTTTTTTGAATTTGTGACCAAAAATTTCATAATCTTAAATTTCACCATCTAGAAACAATTCATTTTCAGAAGTTGTATCCTGAATATTCCACGGGTAGTAGGAATATTTCATGCTCTGATGCCAACTTGATATTACATTTTATATCTTGGGCTACATTTTGGGCTATATTATTATAATATATTTTTTTTTAACTCGTATCGCTTATATTTAATCTTATCTTATATTAAAATGTAATTTATATTGACTCCTGGAGATGATTACTGTAATTCTATTTTTTGATATGTTGCGATATTGTCAGAAAAGTTATGTTATTATATTTCCATCGCATGTGGATTATGGACATGAATGTTTTAACTTAATTTATATAGATTCATATGGTTACCATAGATATTTGATGAGTAATGGATTATTGTGTGATCGGTATATTTGTAATGGTTTTTTATTGCTCTATGTACTATCGACAAGATTTTATGCTTCATATATTTTAATGATTGGAAGTTCATATATGTTATATGATTGGATACCATCAATCTCATTATGTATGCAAATTTTGTTTTTTTATGTACCCTTGGTGAGTATGATGGGGTGCTTAATATATAATCTACATTTTTCATGTGGGTGTAATTACTAAAATATAGTCTTTAGTAATTAATAACAGCAAGAATGACACACTCTTACTACACATGACTTGATCATTTAAAAAGGGTCCTGCGATGCCATCCTTTCTCACTTGCATACTCTCTTATGAGTAAACCTTTAAGTTATTCATATATACACATACAATATCCTCGTTGTCTATTTCAAACAAATCTAATATAATTCATAGACATCTTTAAGCTCTTGGTTTAGTCTGATTTTACATATGTTAATTTTCCTAGACCTTGTAATTACTACTAGTTAATGTGGACTAATCTAGTTCAAAAAAATCTGTTTAAAGATACAACTATTTAAAAAAACCAAACCCATCTTTAAGGTCAGCATATTATCTTAGCATATTAGTGGCATAGTAAATTATTTAATTGGAACAATATATCGAAAACTAATGGTCTTATTCAAAAAGGAA
Organism: Torreya grandis; assembly: GCA_037957365.1. Taxonomy (NCBI): domain Eukaryota; kingdom Viridiplantae; phylum Streptophyta; class Pinopsida; order Cupressales; family Taxaceae; genus Torreya; species Torreya grandis. The sequence continues at coordinate 683,449 of JARHVA010004869.1, read as the reverse complement.
TTGAAAAATATCTCATATACATCTATACATTATTTCACACTACGAAAATCTACCATGTTATTCCCATATTGAGAACTGATCACTAGGAATAGTCACAAGCCATGTCCAAATCACTCAAAATACAAGTCAAATCTAGTATTTTAGAATATTAGAGCCAATCATTAATTGCATACACATAGATAAAGAACACTACTTTACAATATCAATAGTTGGGATGACTACATGTGGATTTGCATCCCTCCTTAGAGTATTGGATGATTTTTACATTAAAAAGTGTTAAATCATCATAGAAGTGTGATAGGGGTTAACACAACTCATTACACTTTCCCATCAAAATAATATTTAGAATTCTAAGGCAAAGGAGGTAGATTTGTACATATATGTGTATCATCAATATTTGGATTAACAATCTTAGAGAAAGAAAATATAGTTATAGGTTAACATATATTGATTGTGCCCTTGTTCAACACGTGTTAGTCCTAACCAATAGGTTTTTATCAACTAATGACATTGACTCAATCCTTCAGAACCAACTTAGTGCAAACCATGAATTAGTTTTAAAATGAATGGACCATAGGCCAACTTATCCTTGATTTTCACTTCTAGAATACAATGACATTTAGACATTCAACCATATAATGTAAGACTAATGATCTCTTTAGTACATTATATATTTATCATATTCCCTTGCCAAATTAAATTAATCAATATCACACTTTTACATTCAGATGTATACTTGAATGTCATATATTGATCCAAATTATATTTAAAATTTATATTTTAATTAGATTAATCTCACCCATTAATAATTTTTTTATAAAAATATATTGGTGAACCCATACACATATAGAATAGTGCATAGCCTTAGGTTTTACCTTAAGGCTTCATCCTAGTAGTGTTTTAATTTCAGCCTTAGGGTTTTATTTTTAAAATATATTTTTTATTATTATTTAATATTAGACATTAATCATGACCATGTTGATTGAATATTATTATTTTAGATATATACAACGTTTCGAGTGGCTCCCAGCCATATAAAGAAAAATTTAAAAAAATAGCCATTGAGGATAAGGCTTAAAATAGAGACCAACAAAGTCAAAATAGAGGCAAGATAGACAAAGACCAAAAAAGATAAACAAAAAATAGAATCTATGAAAATAGTTTTGAGATAAAATATAAATGCATCCCTAAGGTAATCTAACAAAAAATGAAAAACCAAAAAACCATAAAACATAGAAACTAAACAGTTACTCAAGGTGGAGCCATATCATCTAGGTATTTAACAAAAATAATTTCCCTACCCTTAAATTTGTTGGTAGAGACCTCAAAAAAAATTGAGCACTTGCGTTCTTGTGAATATACTTTACTACCTCCCATAAAAGTAGATACATTATTGTTATACAAGTTAGCCCTACATCACCATTGAAGCTACACTTTTTGGTGATTTCCTAAGTTAGTGAGGGGATACAAGCAAGCCATAGGCCACCATTTTTAATATTTTTTAGCTGCTTCCACCCTAGCACTATTATGATGACTTTCCCTCAATTTAATTATTTATGCAAATGGGATTTTTATCTATGTCATTGGTGATAGTGTTAGAATATGTCCTTCTAAAGAGTTTAAAGAACATTTTTTTGTTGCAATTCTTCCATAAAGCTTATTAAGAGCATAAAATGATTTTTTACAGTGTAAAAGGTTAACAATAGGACCAGGGGAGAACCATCTAAGCTAGTGAATGATAGTTTGGGGAGAGGGCACAAATCATACTTGGAAATGTCTTGTAAGAGGCCAATGTGATGTTCTATCTTGATGAAGAAAGACACCATATCAAAAACAACTTTTATGTTAGAAAGTACTACCATGAGATTCAAAAAAAATAAGGTATCAATATTTGAGTTGATGTTATTATTGGTACCCTGATACAGGTAATTATTTCTCAATACTAGTCAAATAGTCTTGAAAATCTCCTCCATTGTCACCTAGAAGATGTTTTTTATCTCACTTCAAAAATTCCCCCTTCAAATGACATCTCTTGAAGGAAACATACACCATATATAGTAAGAGTGGTAAGCAAAATTATGACCCCATATTCGATGATAAACCTAATAAAACCTAGAAAAGACAAATACAAACTAGGTGGAGAGCTAGAGGAAAATAAAAAAACATGATTTAGCTTAGAGAAAATAGGCCATATCAATGTCATTGAGAGTGATTGAATGACATCATAGAAACATCTCAAGGTACACATGTTGCATGCTTATCATCACTCAAGCCCATAAATAGGCATCCCTTACATTTATGTAAAAATCATCACTATAGGAGTAATCATTATGAGTGATTATGGTGAAAGATTTAATAGAATATTAGAACCATCCACTAAAAATTATGATAAACATTACAAAAACTCTGGTAGATTATCAATGTGCTAGGACTTACCATTTTTCATTTTTTTAATTAAAAATAATAAAAATGAAAGATGATAAAATTAACATCCCAAATCGATAGATTTAAGGAATGGAAACTCCTCCCAAGTTGTTTTTTAAATTATCCACATGATTCATTTCATATTGATCAATGCCAAAATTGACCTGGAAGTTAAACACATGATTGGCTTCATGGTAAAAATGATTAAAATCCATGGAATCAATGAGAACTAATCTATTTTGAATACTCAACAAAATGTTCTATAGCTTCTAAGAAGTAGAAGCATTTTTTTTAAATTGAAAATGATAATATATGAGTCCCATTTGATAATGAGATTATAAATACTATATTGGATTTCAATCTCAATACCATTGACAAATACCTTAGATTTTACTTCATTATTGGTACCATCTAGATGTTTCCTATACATTTCTCTAATTAAAGATCTGTTACAATCATAGATAATACAACTAGCCTCTGAATCTCCTAAGTTTCATCTTGAAGCCCTTTTAAAATTTAACTTGAACCACCCTTCTAGTAGAGGAATCAAAGAGCATTTATAGTTTCCTATTTTTTTTCTAACAACTGCAATTGACCAATTAATGGGTATGTTGAATGAAAATTATCACTTAGCACAAATAACAAAATTACTCTTTTCATATTATTCTACATAGATTGTGTATCTTATTTAAATTAGCTAAGAAATCAAATGGGTAACAAATATCAAATCAAAATACACTAATAAACCTAAAATTACCAATGAATAATCCCAATCCTTCTTCCAATCCTATTTTTAAAACATCCAATTCAAGGTACCTTTTGTTACTACTTGAAATAAAAGACTTGCATAGATTATTTATTTATTTGAATTATGGATTTTACAATAGATACTATTCACTCTATAAATCGATTTATAAATAATATTGAAATGTATGAAAAAAATACTAAAGATCAACACGATGCCTTGTAAGAAGAAAAAAATAGTTGAATATCTTAACATGAACCCACATTAAATCACTTTAATATTATATATACCACTACTATCAGTATTATTCCTATCCCCATACTCTATTAACTTATGTGAAATCCACCAAAAATTTTGGGGTAGTATGAGGAATTCAATAAATTCTCTTTCCCATTCCTATGTAGAAAAAATTCACCCCTCCTATGATGGTTACAAATATTTCATTACCAAACTTATTTAATTAACATTCCCTTAAGAATAATTTTATAGATCTACATGCCAAGGTATTTTAGGTAAATCAAGGTGCATCAAGAGTTATTCATTACATAGATTCACACACTTTACTTGATAAGCTATGAACCCCATAGATAACATATCACCCTTTACCAATAGGATTCATAGCTCCAAATATCCCTTTATAGGAAGGTAAATATCATAGAGAGCAACATAATAGATCATTCTAATGTAAATTATTTGTACTATATGTATAATGACAAACTATTAATCATGTTATTTATAAGAACTTTGAAGAACTATAAATTGATAATTTTTTATAATCTCCAACTCAATTATGTAAGAATATTCAACCCACTAGCTGACCAATTACTATTAGAATGTTTCCATCAATAGTCATGATGATTTATCCTATGCATAAATTTCTATGTTAAATCATGGGTCTAATAAACTAATCAATAAACATGTGCTTAGATTCAAATTTATGCTAGCCAAAATGGCCAGTGTTATGGATAAAATAGGATTAAAAGATATACTCAATCAAAGCTTGATAACACCACTCCATGAGTGAATTATATTGAGGGCATTAATATCATTTGATTATTTATGACATATAGTGATCAAAAAATAAATCAAGTTGATTTCTATTAATAAAATTAAGTATATATCATGTTCTACAACAACATAGATAATGAGGTTGAAAATACAACTAAAGTACAAGGTCAAACTAAGTGATAAGAAGAATGAAGTGAAGATTGTAATCAATGTAGTTTCATAACATATAAATCAATTGCAATTGATAGATGTACCAAATGGGTAGTTTTCATGATTATACTTTACATCCTCATGTGTTACCAAAGAATATTATATAGTGTATCATTATCACACTCCATCCATAAGATCTAGATCGAAGTAGACATATACCAATCAAATATGATTATAATTCATAAACTATGAGTATCATTAGTTGTGAAAAACTAAATGAATAAATGTTTAAAAATAATAAATAAGGTACATGATCTTATAGATGATAAAATTATCTAGGTTTGTACTCCTAAAGAGGAATATTGATTGGAAAATAATGAAAATTGAAAATTCAAGATATTTGGTGATAATTTCCATAAAAATGTTTCAAATGAAAATTAAGGAAAGTTCAATAGTACTTTATGAATTAAAAATGTATCCACCAACTATAACATTTGATCATCCACTTGATGCTATTAATAATACACTTAGGTATATTCTACCTTAGTTACCCATGATCACAATTAATTATAGTGAAATAATTGATGATGACTAATATTTTTATGCATTGTCCATATGAGCCTATAGTGATGAATAACCTTTACATAGTATAATGATTCATAATGGTTCAAGTGAGAACATTGCACAATGCACTTATGAGAATTATGAATATAGTGCTACATGATTACCATGGTAAGTTTTTGGTGATTTATGTTAATGATATTTTTATATTCATTAATAGATAATAATAACACTATAATTTAATGAAAAAATATAATTTTATGAAACCTTTTCAAATAAATCAGAGGAAACATAACTATACTACATAACTATACTAAAAGAATCAAAAATGAGGAGTTGTATAAGGGATAAGAGCGAATGGAGATAGAATTAAAGGAATAAATGAGAGTGAAAATGAAGGGGATGGTTTTGGTAGTAGTAGAGATAGCTAGGTTAGGTCTAGTAGGGCAAAGGAAAACTAAGGGAGAAGGTTGTGAATAGTTAAATGTACAGGTGGGTGGGGATGATGGAGAGGATAGAAGAGGAGAAAGTGTTAGGGAAAATCAAGTGGAGTGTGAGCCAGCATTGTCACAAAGTTAAGGTAGAGGATGACATAATTCTCTCATTCAAGATCAAGTCATATCTTCCTCTAAGTAGATTCAATTAGCTTTAGATTCCATGGGATACTTTTTAGGGATAAATAATTAGGTTATGAATAATCACCTATTAAAAGGAGGCTCCTATCAAGAGGAGAGATAATTTAGAGCTTTAGTATTAGTGGCTATGGTTTTATGTAAGTCATTACTGTATTTATGTTGCATTAATAACTATAACACGTTCCATACCTATGGTTATTTTTACAAACAAGCTATTCTCAAGGTCCAGCCTGGTTCAAATCTAATTCTTATTTTTAGAAGTTAGATTCCTTCAAAAAAATTCCTTGAGAAGGAATTAGTTGATGTAGAGAATTTTAAAGAAAATTGAGAACCAAAATTTTCCCATAAAAAGGCTCTAGATATGGCTTACTTAGGTGATGTTCGCTTAATTTTATATGAGTCTCCTCTTATTCTAAGTATAGAAGACTCAGAGCTTTCAATGGTGGGTTTGGAAAGGGGAAGTAGATCTTTTATTAATAGATGTGTTTGGAAATGACCATCTTGGGAAGTGCCTCAATAATTGATGATAAGATCATGGCCTTTTATTAAAACCAGTTCTATCTCCATGCTATCAAACAATTTCTTTTTTATTTAGTTTTAATCTTTAGAAGATAGACATTTTGTATGGATGAATGCGCCCTGGTTTGTGGGTAAATAGGGGTTGATTTTTTTCCCATGGATTCCATTATTTGATCAAAATTATTTAATTTTATTCAAGCCCCAATATCATTAATACTCTATAATCTTCCCTTAGCCTTGCACGATCACGGTCTTTTAATAAAAATCACGTGTAAATTGGAATTCTTTGTTAAAATTGATGATTCAAGTGAAGAAAATCTGAATTTTATTAGAGCATGTGTCATGGTGGATTTATCTAATCCTCTACATCATTATGTTAAAATCTCATCCACCCATAGAGTGTGGTCTCAATTTTTTAATTTTGAAGGTCTTCTATTTAGATGAATCAAATTCAATAAAATTGATCATAAGATTAATGCTTGTGATGAGAAGAACTTTAAAGGATCAAATTCATCATTTATTCAAAAATTGGTTAGGAAGGTTGGTTGCCTAAATCATGATCTACTTTATAGTTTGATATTTTTATTTAAAACCAAATATATTGAGGTCTATCTTTAGAAGCCTTTCATCAGGTTTTGATTAATCCTTAGAAGAGTTAGGTTTTGGTTGAAGAATAGGATCTACTTAATTTAGAGTTAGGGTAGCCTTTATCTTTCAATCTAGTATAGGAAGTAAATTATTTGATATCTAGGCTAGAGTATTTGGATAAAGTTTCTCCAATAATAGAAATCCCCCAAGATATGTAAGCCTCAGAAGTAGAGGGATAAGGATGGGATGAAGAAGAAAAAGAGCTGGAAAGAAGGGATTGTTTGTCTATTACTTATAAATTTTGTGATTTGAAGACTCCTAACTATGGTCAAAAAGGGAAAAGGGGAAGGAAAATGGAATCAAAAAGATTACAGCTAGATACTTAGAACTCTATTAATGGAAGCACTTAATGGACTATTTAATCATTTTTGTCCATTAGGGGTACACAAATGCAAGCAACAAAAGAATGATTTTAAGGCTAGGCTCATTATGTTGTTCTTATTTTTTTACTAAAGGTTGCTTTTTTCCTTCTTGGTTGTTTGATTATGTGTTTAGATTAATTTTAGATCTTAGGTTTTATCTTTGGATCCTTATTGGTTTGATAGGATTCTAAAGGTTTAATGGTGACATTTTTTTTAGTTTTATGTTTCTAGGAGACTAGACATTCTGTTATGTTCTAGAACTAGATTTAGCTCTTGTTAAAATCTGATATCGAGCAAAAAAAATCTAAATAATGAAAAGTATGTATAAAATAATATGGTATTTTTTATATTTGTATTTTTAAAAGAAGGTGTTAGAATGGATGAATAAAAGGTTAAGGCAATTATTTAGTTTCCCATTCCAATAACCATCTCATAGGTAATATGTTTCAATGGTTTAGTGATTATTTTGATAAATTTCATTAAAAAATTTAGTGGCATTATTTCACTAATAATAGATTGAATAATGAGAAAATGATTTTTTTGGACAATCAAAGAATGATATATGTTTCAATAGTTGAAGATAAAGATGGTAATATTTTATACCATTTACATGTTTTACAAAAGTGTTGTAGGTAGAATGTGATGCTTCACATATGGTTATTAGTTTTAAGTTGATTAAATACGTAAGGACCATAGCATATTTTAGTGATAATTTGAATTGGGTAACAAATAAATACTCTGCATACCATGTTGATGTTTGTGGCATTGTACATGGATTGAGAGTTACTTATGCCATGAATTCACATACTTTGATCGATAAATAATGAAACCCTGAGATAGTATCTTACCCTTTACCAATAAGATTCATAGTACCAAGTATCTATTTTTATGAATGTAAAGATGATCCCAAGTAGTATATTGGATCATTCCATGGAACATGCTTATACTATCCATAAAATGACAAACTATTAACCAATTTATTTCTTATAAGTTTGAAGGACTATGAATTAAAATGGTTCTATGATCTTCCTCTTAATTATGTAAGATAATTCAGCCAATTTAGGGATAAAGTAATATCAAATGTTTCCATCAACATCAATGAGGATTTATCCTATACATAAATTACTATGTTAAACCAAGGTTTGAATGTAATAATTTTGGTATGGATTTACACACTTACAATAATAAAATAAATATTTACATGAAATAAATAATATAGATTTTTTTGGTAATATATATGGAATATCTAATATAATAGAGGAATAAAATATAAATAACTCTATGAGCTCCTTCATGATAAGAGTCAAGGATAATCTTAAAATACACAAATATCTCCAAATATTTATCATTCCTCATTTATTTTTTCACATATCTATATCTAAGTGAGTGATCAACTAACATAATTATTTATTTTTAAGTAACTATTACAATATTTACTCACCCATGTGACTAATAACACAAATATACCTAATATATCCCCCCTTAGTGCTAACATAGGGGCAAAAAAAACATATTTTGCTATCACTACTCTCTAAAAAAGCTTTATAAAGTAGGAACAACTCCATAAAATTTCCTCTTTACCATAGTAAAGGCATAATTATTGATCTAAATTATGTGGGACTATCCCCATCTCTTGGGTTATTAAATTCTAAACCCTTTAGATTTCTAGAGATCCTAAACTACCTGGACCTCCATCTATGTCAAGTTGACCTTGATATCTTTTCCTTCCCCCAAAAAGTGTTTCTTTGGAATATTCTATTTTGTAAATGTAATTTTAGGGGTTTATTGAACACACAACATAAGTATGAAAATATTGAAAATTAAAAACATTAACAAACTACCACTAAAACATAGTGCAACCTCACTACTAATAGCTAGAGAGATGATGCTTAATGTCCTCCAACATCATGTGTCTTTCATCCTCCTATAAATGAAACTTAGTATAACAAGTATTTTAAACTATAACCAATTTCATTATTCATTGGTTCTTCCTTAGTTTGTGGCTCACCTTTTGTGATTACATTAGCTTCATTAGATTTTATTTTTATCTTAAGTATATCATTATCTCTAATTTTATAATTCCAAGATGTTTGTCCTTTTTAATTATAGTAATAACATTCCACAAATTCCTTATATTTTTATGATTCTTATGATTATTTTTTCAGTAAATCATAGTTTCTTCTTCATCTTTTGATAATGCTCATTTTTATTCTCCTAAGAGCTATGAGATCATATCTTCAAGAGACTAGGATGACATTTAACAAAGAGTGAAAACAACATGATTTTATTTTTAAGAAAAATTATTCAACAAAATAGATTTACATCTTATTCATCAACTAGGCTTTGACTTCTACTAGCTACCTCATAACAAATCTGAGATAGTTTATATAATTAGACACAATATATCCTTCACTAATTTTTAATTTGAATAAGGGTATCTTTATAGATAATTCATCATTCTTCACTTTCATACCAAACAATTTATTTAGATTGTCCCAAATTTATATGGAAGGCTTTTCTAAATCTACATTGTGTAGTTCAAAATCAAAAAGTGTAGTTTGTATGATGGCTTTGGTCTTATCATCTATGATATTTCATTTTAGTAATTTATTTGCATATGTGGGTTGAGTTTGTTTCTGACTAACTATTCCCCATAATATTTTTCTCATTAGTTTCATTTGAAATTTAACATTCCATGTATGAAAGTTAAGGCTAGTAAATTTTTTGAGTGGAGTATCCATCATAAAAATTTGACCAAGAGAACACCACTAGATGTTGATTTCTACCAAAGTTTCATCTTTATAAATATTTTTTACTCTAAATACTAAAACATGGATAAAAACAAAAATGACACCAACTATTCTTTCTTGACAATAATTTTGACAATCATAGACTCTTTTCTTTTCATTTTCTTTTTAAAAATTAAAGACTATATAAAGCAACATGATAAAATTATGGTGACAATATTTCCTAAAACACATAATAATAAAATATTATCGATAATACTAATAAACTATAACATAAAACAAAAATAAATAAAAAACTTTTAGCTATCAAAATGATGAGTTGATGATTAACCAAGTTGATATGATGAGCGAGTTTTGATGCAGGTCAATCTTGATAAGTAAGTTGCTAAGCTTGGTTAATCACCAAAGATATTTGGAGTCTACACATATGGTGAACTCATATAAATGGATGGATGTAATGCAACTACATAAACATTTTCAACTACTAAATATGTAGGACAACCATGCAAAAAGTGTGTGGATCAATTCGAGTTGTAGTAGAGTAAATCACAATTGAGAAATATAAATATTCTATTCTAGAAGTAGTCCATGATTTATTGATGTAAAAAAATTTAATGAAGAGATTTTAAGATAAGATGAGTCTTATTTATTTTTTATGACTTGAGCATAGACATTGAATATTGAATACAAACTTCAAATTAAAGATGAGAAAAAGTTATGTAAAGCACTAGCATAGATATATTGAATACTGATTCTATACAAATTGGTCTTAGTTTGATACTAGTAGGACCAATTTGTATATAATCAAATTTGAAGCATGGGTCAAACACTTCATAGGACTCTCATTTTGACTTTTTCTAGTCTGAGACTAGATAATAATTTCAGCATATATTTACACACTTGTAATAGAAAAATAAAGCATTATATGAAGGCAATAATATTCTTCTATTTGATAATATATTCAAGATTTCTAATACAATAGATAAATATAATATAAATATATCTATGAGCTCCTACAAGATAGGAGTCAAGGATTATAGTCAAATGCATGAATCTTTACAAATATTTCTCATTCCTCATTTATTCTCTCACATATCTCTTTATACATTAGCTATCAACTGACATAATTATTTATTTTTATCTAACTATTACAATATTTACTCATCTATGTGAGTACTAACACAAATATACCTAACATAATGAACCTATCAATAATAGTTTGTTTTAATAAAAAATTATGCTAGACAAGATGAGCAATGTTATGGATAGATATATATTAAAATATATATCCAACCAAAGTTTGTTAGAACCATTTCATGAGTCAATTATATTTGAGAGATTCAAAGTATTTGATTAGTTTTGCCATATAGTGTTAGGAAAAGAAATTAAGCTAAATTATATGAATAAAATTAAGTATACATAAACTCCTATAAAAAATAGATAAAGAGTTTTCAAATAAAACTAAATTATAAGGTTAAACCATGTGGTAGTAATAATAAGTTAAGATTACAATCAATGTATTTTGATAACCTCTAATCCAATTAAAATTGGCTAATCCACCAGAGAAATGGTTTTCACAATCTCTATTATCTTCTAATGTGATACTAAAGAAGCTTATCGAGTGTATCCTTATCATACTCCTTCATCCACAAGTGCTTGATCTAAGTAGATGTAGACCAATAAATTCTTATTGTAATGTATAAATTGAGAGTATCATCAGATTGTTAGGTATTAAATGAAAATATGTTTAGAGCTAAGACATAAGATAAAATATATCATACATGATAAAAATAAACTTTTTATCACCCCCAAAGAGGAATCTATATTTATTAAAAATGGAAAGAAATAATTTTTAATCTTTAGTGATCATTTTCATAAACATGTGTTAATAAAAAATAAGGACACTTTGAAGGTATTTTATACATTAAAAATGTAACCTCCACCTGTAACATATGATCATCACTTGATACAATCATTAGTATCCTTAAATATATTATACCTTTGTCACCCATGATAGCATTCAATGACAACAAGATGGTTGATAATGATTCATATTTTGATGCATTATTCATATGATCCCGCATTAGTGAATAACCTTTACATAGTGTAATGATTGATAATGGTTAATGTAAGAAAATTGCATGATGACACTTATAATAATCATGAGCATAGTATTATGATACTACAATGGTATTGCTTTCATGGTTTGTTTTGATGATATTTATATATTCATTAATATTAAATAAAATCACTCAAGGAAATTGATAATGGTATTTATATTTATCTGAAAGGAAAAGCTATATGAAAATGTAAAGAATTATATGTTTATATAATTTTTTATTTATTTTATTTTATTTATTTATTTTCTATTTTTATAAGATGGTTTTAGAATGGATGAAGAGAAGGTGAAAATATTGATCTAATGGCCTATTTAAATAATTATATCATAGGTAAGATGTTTTAATGGTTTAATAAATGTTTGCATAGATTTCATTAATAATTTTAGTGGTGTTTTTTTACCAATAATATATTTCATCAAGGAAAACTATATTTTATTTGATAAGGGAAACGACATACAAATTTCAATTGATGACCAAAAAGGTGATAAAAAACTTGTATTATTACTACCATAATTTAACACATTTTTATACGTTGACTATGAGACTTCACATGTGGGTATTAATGTTGTGTTGAGTCAATAACTAATTCGCAAGCATATTTTAGTGATATTGGAATGAGTTAAAACATAATTAATCTACGTATGATTTTGAATTGAATTATACTATATATTTATGAAGACACTAGAGGCTTTACTTGGTGACTAATGGGTTTATCCTATTTACACAGATTGAGGCTTTGAAATATGTGAACACTAAAAAGAATAAAAAATATAAATAAATAAGGTTGCTATATATATTACAAGGATATACTCTTTTTTTAAAATATAAATTAGGAAAGATTATGTTTTGATCAGGTGAGTGGAACTATAAACTATTACAGTGATTGAAGTAAAGGGAATTGAAGTTGTTAATGAATTGGATGATACTAATCCAAAACATTAAAAGGTAGTCAAACAATTTAAGAATACATTAGTTGAGAGATGTAATTTTCATGATGAGTATATTATACAAGATGGTTATCAATTCAATGTAAAATAATTATGAATTATAGTTAGTTTTATGATATATAATATTGTAAGAAAATTACATAATGGTGATTTGGGTTGACACTTTGATGAGAACAAGATAATAGATTTAGTGTAGGAGAAGTAGTTTTAGCTAAATATGAAGAGAGATGTGGAAATATATGTTTCAATATGTAGGATATTCCATCTAGATAATGGTCATGCATAGAATAGAGGGTTATAGATGCAATTACTAGTACCAAGAAGAAGATGGACATATTTGAGTAGGAACTTTATATTGGTGGTGTTAAATACATTGAAAAGTAACAATTGAATATTTTTTTGTCATAGATAACTTTTATAAGTTAGTTCATTTTATTAAATATAATAAAATTAATGATATCATTAGAGTATTAACCTCACATTTAAAAAATGTTGTGAGATTACATGTTGTTAAAAAAATGATTTTGTAAGATAGGGATACAAATTAAATAAAGACTTGTAGAGTATAAAATATAATTATTAGTTTCATACATATAGCAAAGGGACACAATTTTATAATCGTACTAGGTGGAATACCTACATGTGACTTGTCACCCATCATCAAAGTACTACATACATAGAAACTGTTCAATATTCATACAAGGTTGATTTGGGTGAACTCAAGTCACTATCCTTTCCCCTATTTTTTTCATGTTTATAGATGTCAAAATAATATCAAGAATTTCAAAGTAAATGAGGCTAACTTCTACGTTTACATGTGTTATTAGTGTTGGGGATAAAAAAAAGTATAGAAATAAAATACAATCATAGATGAACATATATTCATTGTTCCATAATTCCATGTAGGTTAGTACTGACCAATAAGTCAATATAGACCAATGATATTTACTCAATCCTTCATAGCCAACTTAATGTAGATCGTGAATCAATTATATGACCAAATGAACCATAGGTGGGATTATCCTTTATATTAATTATATAATACAATCAAATTTAGATATTTAATTGTAAATTCTAAGTATGATAATGTCTTTAATACATTCTATATTTAGCATATTCCTTTATGAAATTTGAAGAATCAACAACACTATTTTACATTTAGATGTATACTTGAATGCCATATCAATTTATTCCAATTAAATTTAAATCTCTATTTTGATTATATTAATCTCACTCATTAATAAATTTTATTTTAAAACATATTGGTGAACTTATACACATATTAAATAGTGCATAGACCTAGGTTTCCTCTTAGGGCATCATCCTCCTAGAGTTTTAAATTTCAGCCTTAGGGTTGTAAATTTAAATTATATTTTTTTAGTATTCCTTCATAATTCATATTGATCACGCCAATTTTAAAAAGAGAATTATTCCTTAAAATAAGTAATTATGTTATTATTTTCATATTGTTCTACATGGATAATGTATCTTATTTGGATTAGTTAAGTAAGGAAATGGGTGAAAAATATCAAACATAAATATATCAATAAGGGTAAAAATATCAATGCATAATATAAATCCTTCTTCCAATCCTATTTTGGTAACATTCAATCAAAGATACCTTCTATCACTACTATACACCAAAGGCTTTCATGCATCCATTATTTTTTCCTATCATGGATTCTATAATAGTCACTATTCACTCTATCAACAAATTTATCATGAATATTAAGATTGATGAAAAAGCTAATAAAGATAAAAAATATGCCTTGAAAAATGAAAATTTAGTTTAATAGATTAAAAATAACCACATAAAATAAAATAAATGTTATTTATAGAAAGAGATGAGAATAAATAAGTCTGCTTGAGATTTAACATCAAGTATCTAGGCCACTACTATGAGTACTATTCCTATTCGTATGCTCTATTAACCTATGTGGCATCCACCATGATTTTGGATTAAGCATTAGGCATTCAATAGATTCCATTTACGATCCCTACGCAAAAATATTTTACCTATCCCATGATGGCTACAAATATTCCATTGATAATCTTGCTAAACGAACATTACCTTAAGTAACTTTGTATAGCTTTCCATGCCAAAATGGTGTAGCTAGATGAAGGTACATCAAAATGTAGTTATGCCTTGGATTAAAACACTTTGATAGATAACCCATTAATACTTGAAATAGTATCATAACCTTTAACAATAAGATTCATAGCTCAACCTTTAACAATAGGATTCATAGCTCCAAGTATCCATTTATACAAAGGTAAATATTATGCCAAAGAGAATACTAGATAACTCCATGTAACTTATTTGTTCTACATATAAAATAACACACTATTGACTAGTTTAATTTCTAAAAGTTTTATGGAATATGAATCAATATGTTTCCATGATCTCTCTCTTAATTATGTAAGATACTTGAATGCATTGGCTGACCAATTAATATCACACATTTTCATTGACATTGATGAGGTGTTATCCTATGCATACATTATTATGTTAAACCAAGGGTCCAATGAACCTATCAATAACTACATGATTTGATAAAAATTATGATAGCCAAGATGAACAATGTTATGGATAACAATGTATTGAAATATATACTCAAACAATGTTTGATAGAACCACTCCATGATTAAATTATATTGAAGGGGTTCAAATTACTTAATGGGTTATGCAATACAATTATTGATAAGGAAATTAAGTTAATTTATATGAATAAAATATAGGATACGTAAATAAACCTAGATAAAGAATTTTAAAATAATATAAAATTATAAGGTTAAACCATGTGGTAATAATAATGAAATGAAGATTGTAACAAATGTTGCTTCATAACCTACAAACTAGTTAAAAATAAGAGATCCACTAAATAAGTTATTTTCATGATTAACATTACCTCCTCATGTGATATTAAATAAGCTTATATTATATATCCTTATAACAATTATTTATCTAAAAGAGCCCAATCTAAGTGGACATTTACTATACAATGATGACTGTAATGCATCAATTGTAAATATCAATAAATTATAAGAAATATAGTTAGTAAATGTTAAAATTTAGGACATAAGATACAATATATCATATATGAAAACATTATATTTTGGGGAATCCCATACCAGAATCTGAATAGCTGAATAATGGAAATAAAAAAATTAAAATCTTTAGTGATAATTTTTAAAGGTACTTTATGCTTTAAAAATGTATCCTCCACCTAAAACATATAATCATCTAATCGATACTATAATTAGTAAACTTAGTAATATTATGCCTTAGTCACCTGTGATCACATTCAATGAGACCCAAATAGTTTATCATGTTTCAAAATTTTATGCATTGCTCATATGGTCCTACATTGATGAATAATTTTTACATAGTGTAATGATTGATAATGGTTAGAGTAAGAACATTGCATGATGGCATTTATGAAAGTAATGAAAATAATTCTATGAGATTAAATTGGTATATTTATGGTCATTTATTTTGATGATATTTTATATTCGTTAAGAGTAAAGAATGGTACTCAAGGCAATTGAGAATGTTATTAGAACTTATAAAAAAGGAAAATCTCTATGAAAACATAAAGAATTGCAAGTTTATACACATTTTTTTTTTATTATTTATATTTGTATTTTTAAAATATGGTGTTAGATTTCATTAATAAAAGGTAAAATAAATGATTGAGTGGACTATTCCAAGATTCATATCATAAGAAAAACATTTTAATGGTTTAGTAAATGTTTAGTAGATTTTATTAAGAATTTTTGTGGTATTGTTTCACCAATAATAGATTTCATCTGGGGAAATATGTATTTTGGACAAGGGAAGAAACATAAATCTTTTAATATCTAAATAAAAAGGCAAAAATAATTTATTTTATCATTACCATATTTTAACAAAGTCTTTGAGTTAGATTATGATGCTTCACATGTGATTATTTTTATTCTATTGAGTCAAGAAGTAAGGCCCATATCATGTTTTAGTTATAATTTAAATGACTTGAAAGATAGGTACTCTACATATGATGGTAAATTTAATTCTATTGTACATTAATTAAGACACTATAGGTTTTACTTGGTACCTAAATATTTTATCTTATTTACAAACCATGAGGCCTTTAAGTATGTAAACACTCTAAAAAAGAAGTAAAATAGTAGAAACACAAGGTGGGTGTACTTATTATAAGTATATATTTTTATTTTAAATATAAATGAGGAAAGATGATTTTTTATCAGGAAAGTAGTATTGTAAACTATATGGTTAGTGAAGTAATTGGATTTGAGCTTGTTAAGCAATCAAATGATACGAATCCAAATTTTTGAAAGGTAGTTAAAAAAAATTAAGATTAAATTAGTGAGTGAGACATGTAAGATTCATGATGAGTATATTATATAAGATGGTTATTTTTTCAAGGTAAAACCATTATGTAATGTAATTAGTTCTATGAGAGATAATATTTCAATGGAATTAAACAATGGTGGTTTCAGTGGACTCTTTGATGAGAAAATGATAATAGATTTGGTGGAGGAGAAGTATTTTTGGCCAAATATGAAGGGAGATGTGGCAAGGTATACATCAATATGTATGATATTATAACTAGATAATTGTCATACATAATAACATAAGGTTATATATGCCATTACTAGTACCAAGAGAATGTTGGACATATTTGAGTAGGGATTTTATATTAGGGGTGCCAAATTCATAGACATATAATAATTCAATATTTTTTTTGTAGATATGTTTTATAGGGTTATTTATTTCATTACATGTAATAAAACTAATGATTCCATTAGATTATTATATATGTATTTAAACATGTTGTGAGATTACATGGTGTTGTGAAAACCATTTCTTAAGATAGGAGTAAAAACAATTGAATTCATTATTTGAGGACTCTATGGAATAAGATATGAACTAAACTAAAATTTTATATATCATAAAACTCTCAAACATATGACTAAATATGAGTACTAAATGTGGGATTTGGAAGTCTATTGAGATGTATAGTTGGAGACAAGATAAATTAATGTGACCTTGTTTTAGTATAATATGGATTTACATAAAATAAGTTTGTGAATAGATCAATTGTGAAATCAGCATTTCATGTTATTAATTGAAAAAATCACAAAGGTTTTCTATGTTTGGTGTTGTTAATAAATTTATAAAGACTTAGTGATGATGCAAAAGCATTTGTAGATCATATCTAACAATTTCAAGAAGTAAAAACAAAGCTACATGAAAGAAATGAAAGGTATTTAAGGAAAAAGGAAATGTAACAATAACGAAAAATGTATTTGAATAAAGACATTTTCTGATGGTGTATTTTATAAAATAAATATTTTACCAAGGAACATACAACAAGATGGACTAAAAGAAGATTGGCCTATGTATAATTATGAAGAGAATCAATGATAATGCTTATGTGGTATGATTAAAACAATATTTAGTATTTATCAAATATTTAGTGTCTCATATTTATATTTTTTTCATAGATAATATGATGAACATAATTAATTTAAATAAGTGTATTGTAAGAAACATGTACCAAAGAATAAGACATAAAAGATAGTGCACAGTATAGATAAGAAGATAGCGAACACAAGACAAGATGTCTATAATAAGAAGAAAAATATTGGATATCATAATGGGAGTTTAAAATATTTAAAGAGAATAAATTTCAGGAGTATAATTAGAGAGACACATAGGAGATAATTTTCTATCAAATATAGGAGAATGATGCACATGCCTATGTTTCATTTTTCTTTTGTTTTGATCTAAGAATCTATTAGAGATCATTTTGTTTCTATGAATATCTTGTAGATTAGAATGCATCCATAACCATTCTATTTAATAATGGTTGATTTCCATCTATTTTTAAGACCATAATTAGCCATCCAAGGGTCTAAAATTATATTTTAATATTTTTAAGTTATTTTATAAACACATGCATTAAATTAGTTTGAATTTTCTAATTATGAAATAATTTTTTTATGCCTATCTAATATTTCTAGTAAATGTTAGTAAAAATAATGTCTTTATAACTCCCATGCAAAAGATACTAAAAATAGAAATTGCTAAAAATAACATGGTTAGTTAACTCTATAGATTTTTTTTAGTTTTCATAATTTTACATTTCAACTCATATTTTGATCTCTAATTTATATAAATACAATTATTTAATTATTTTAATTCTTTCATGAATAATCAATAAATAGTAGTGTTCCTAAAATTTGAGTTACTAGTTTTAGGTTTTATCATAAGGCAAGTGTTCTAAATGGAACTAATATTTCATGATGAAGAAAGATGAATATAAATTTGTGTACATTTAAAACTTATGATATTTCATAAAATACCTATTTAATGTAGCAAAAAATGATATATGATGGTACACAAAACATATCATAAAGATAAATATGGTATTAAACAAATGTATATGGTTACCGTAAATGTTAAAAAATTATCAGACTTACAAAAGAAAGCTCAGATATCCGTTTTAAATTTGAAGTAACCACACACACATTATATATCACTAATAAACATAACAAACTAAAATATAAATTAATTTAATTGAAACAAGATAAAACTTATATCTTCATGGTCTTTGATTTATAGCTATAAAAATAAATCTATCATGCCCTACTAGTTACATTCATATTTTCTCATTTTATCATGTTTGGATCACATTAATCTGAAATAAGATAAAACATAATAGTGAACTTGTTCCTTGTCTTCAACACATCAAATCCTATGTTTCCATTAGAATTTATTTCTCATTTTTTAGGATTACATTTTTGTGTTAGAGATTTAGACCTAATTTCTTAGCTCCCCTCATCCTATATTCAAAATCTAAAATTTAACTCTTTTTACATAGGCTTTCACACTCATTTTCCTATTAGAGTTTAGTCTATTAGGGTTTTGACTTGGACTTATACATATAAGTATCATATCTAAATCTAAAAAAAAAAAGTTATATTCATATTAAAAAAAAAATCTAATAGAAAGTTTATGATGTCTTCCAATAAAAACTGCCAGACACATATGTAGAACATATTACCAACTTATATAATTTAGTTAAAAAGAGTTTTAGAAATTGGATTTAAAAAAATATAAATTTTGTAAATTATATATAATTATTTTAAATATGTATATATTAAAATTTAATTATACCTCTTAATCCCACTTCTTCTCGATGTTGTAGGAATATTGTTAATATTTAAATTTTTTTGAACAGAAAATTTGATTAAGATAAGTCAAAGAGAAACATTCAACACACAAAGATATAAAATTAGTAAACTAAAAATCTATTCCATATTCATGGCAAAGGAATATTACTATAGTAAGAAAATAAGTAGTGTTTTAAAACTAATTCCTATACTTGAATCTATATCATCATTTTGATATCTTATCCCAAGCAACACTGTTACCTATAATTAAAACAAAGAAGGATTTTGATTTTTTTTAAATTTGGTCTTTATCATTGGTGAAGAAAGTGGATAAAATAGTTGTCAAATGACAAAGAACCAGGGCTAACATTAAATTCAACATTAAATCACTTTTATGGGGTTTTATTGAAAGAGATTTATCTTCTCAAGTCATGTATGTCCTAGTAGAAGGATAACAACCATTTCAAAAGAAATAAAATTATTGAATTTGTCTGTTGATGAATTATTCTATGATATGATTTTTAGTAAAAAAAGTGATTGATTCAATTTTTAATTTATCTACAATGCCAATATTTAGTTGATTATTTTTCTCCCACAATAATGTATATATCATGAAATACTCAGAATAATTATAATGTGCAATTATATGTATCAAGGTTAATATTAACATTAACATTACCTAGTTTATCAAAATTTCACTCAATAATATATATTGACTTCCAAAGGGGGTCAAATTATTATAGTAAATAATGTTATTAATTCTTGTCACAAGTTTTATTTAATGTAATACAATGAAAATGCATAGCAATGCACTTATCATCCATGTATGTATGTGCACACGCGCGCTTGTGTGTGTGTGTGTGTGTGTGTGTGTGTGTGTGTGTGAATTTTTAATGAGTAATTAGTTTAGTCTATCTTTATTATTATTCAATATATTATTTAAGGATTAATTTTAAATGTTATAATATTTATTTTTGCAACCAATAGAAATGGAAACTTCTTGAGTTATTTGAAGTCGTAATATAAACATTATTATTTTTAAGATTAGTTACATTTTAAGTATAGAGTGAGAGCCTTAAAAAAACATTTTTAAGGCAATAATTATATTTATCTAATTGTATTAGTATATAATAATATCAACAACATTTTTTAGTTTTGTAGATAACATATTAAAAGTGGATGGACCCATATAATGTGAATCACAAACATGGTAGGTTACTCAATTTAGATCTCTAAAGGATGTTGATTTCTATTTTGAAGAATACAAAATGTTACTATCATTCTAGTTATGGCAAATATCAAAATCATGATGATTAAGCATATCAAACTGATTAAGCTAAATATCATTTTTAGGGTTTAGCTATGATAAATGTTTACATTGAATAAGTTTTTTTGAAGATGTTTCCAAGAATGTCATAATCTTAAACATCACCATCTGAAAACACTTCATTTTTAGAAGTTGTATGGTGAATATTCCATGGGTAGTAGGAATATTTCATGTTATGATGCCAACTTCATAATACATTTTATATTTTGGCCTATATTATTATAGTATTTTTGTTTTAATAGGATTATTTACATTGAATGTTATCTTATATTGTTATGTAATTTATATTGACTTGTGGACATGGGTATTGTAATTCTCTATTTGATATATTTTGTGATA
The DNA here is from genome assembly GCA_037957365.1 of Torreya grandis. NCBI lineage: Eukaryota > Viridiplantae > Streptophyta > Pinopsida > Cupressales > Taxaceae > Torreya > Torreya grandis. Next base: position 661,738 of record JARHVA010004869.1, on the reverse strand, counting down.
AAAATAATGTTATTATATTTCCATCACATATGGATTATGGAGGAGATTGTTATGCTTTAATCTATATAGATTAAAATCATTACCATATATTTTTAATGAATAATGAATTATAATTTGTGTGATTGATAGATTTATAGTGGTTATTTTTTTAGATCGATGCTCTAGGAATAGGGTTCCAATCCCAGAAACATAATTTCAAGAAAAAAAATTAGCCTAGTTTAGCACTCTTACTATTAATGCATATAACAAACTTCTTAGAAAATAGATTAGCTTAATAAGAATATTAAAAATACTTCAGATTTATTATAAAAGTAATCAAATGGAATACCCATAATTACTTATCTCATCCTCCATATTTTTGAAAATAGAACTAACATTCCGAGGTGGTGAGTTAAGGATGAGTTTACCATTTTTCTAACTTCTTACAACCTTCCATTATTCTTCGTTACATAGTTTATCTAAATCCAAAGATAGCACTCCTTTTCCCTCATTGGATTTGCCTATAATAAAATCACTTTTATTTATACTTTTATGAATAAACCATCTAACTCATCCTTATGAGTTGATTTTACCAATTGTGTAACCTTATATAAAGTCTTTTCTATTATGGGAGTGGATTGAATTTCATGTGGGGACTTACTTTTAACTTTTTTCATGCATGGAATCCTTGATTAAAGTTTTGTTCAGAGTCGTAAAAGAGATTCTTACATTTTGAACTTTTTAAAAATTGGATAACATGAAACACTATTATTGATTGGCTACCGATATGATGTGGGGCTCCATTAAAGTCATACACATGCCAAAAGATCATCTACATCCTTCTTGTCTCCTCACATGTGAGAATGGTGCATTTTTACTTGGTAGAACTTTTTGTATTTTTCCATCATTCATCTCATCATGAAAATAACATCAATCTCCTTGGGATTAATTTTTGTCTCTTGCCAATATTCACCCATGTTAATGGATGGCACCATTTTGGGCCCCTTTATTATTTCCTCCCTCAATTATTCCTTGTAAATCTATAAATTCATGTATCCTTTAGATTTTTAGGCTAGGCTAGAAGTGGTAAAGAGTTGAGCTTAGAATAATTTCTACAGAGCCTCCTTGGCATGTTGAGACCAAGTTATGTCTGTGTGTTAGAGGAAGCTTTGTGCAAGTTGGTAGATCTTTGGCATTAGAAGGTCAACTATTTGTAATATTTTTGAGATGAATGAGAATTTGTGATCATTTATTATGAAATATTTATGTGTATTGTAGGATATTTATGAGTGATATGGATTATTGAATCCATCATGTGGTTAGAGGCCACATTGAGTGGTATCAAAGCATATTTTGATTGCTTGGGTAGAGGACATGACAGAAAGTATTGTGTTTTTGAATTTTAAGGTATGAAGATATCAAAGAAGAGTGGAAGAATAATTTGAAGACCTAAGATGGGCTATTATAGTTGGTACTAGATAAAATTGAAGAATTTGAAATATAAAAAGAAAAAGAAATGATGTGGGATATATGTGACACCCTAAATGAAAATGTGGATTAATTTGTAAGAGAAATAGCCATAGGGAATAAATAATAATGTTACTATGTAGAGTTATAAAATAAGGAGTAAATGAATGAAAAAAACAAGATTTCAATGAAAGGTAATATAAGAGAGGAGTTATTATGTGAGTAGCCCATTGTTGAAGACATCCTTGTTAAGGATGATAGAGAGAAGAAAGATGAATATTTTAGCCATAAAGAGTTGAAATAGAATGAATATTTTAGCCATGTTAAGTTTTAGATAGAGGAAAAAGAAGAATGAATCCAAGAGGAGAAGCTTGTGGTTGAAGAAATCAATAGGGTAGTGCTACAAGTTTTCATGATGGAAGCTTTGGAGGAGATAGATATGATATTCATTAAACTTGGTGAAGGAGACCCATTATGTGATGATGGGAAGGAGTTGATAGAGTTTAATGTGGATGAAAGTTTTATCAATACAGATTTGCAAAATTCTTTGGAGGAATATTTAGATGAAGCGGTTGTGCAAGTTAGTACACATAAAAATAGTTTGGTGGAGAAGGTTATGAGTAGAAAAGAAGATTTTGACAACATGCCTTTGGATAATGATGAAGTAGTTTTTAAATGAATTTTTGTTTTCCCTAATGTAGATGCACATGTCGAGGAGAGTCTAGAGGATGATATTAAAATCATGAGTGATGAGATGAAAATGGTTAAGTATGATGTTTTAGATGATCAAACATATGGTTGGATGATGTGTGAAGAAAGAAAGGATGGATTTAGGTGGAGGTGGTCAAAATTTGGTGGGATATAGATCACATGGGAAGATAAGATGCATGGTAAATAATCTTGGCGTAAGAGGATGGTTTGTAGTTTGTGTAGTACCATATGTGAATCCATTAGGATATAGATAAGCTTTTGGGAGAGGAGAAAAACTTTAGTATGGCCAATATGTAGAAGCTAGAAATGGAGAAAGAAGAAGGATATTCCCTTAGAGTACCTACTGTGTTGGAAGGGGATGTCTTAGTCATCAAAATCCATGCAAAAAAGAGTGTTTATAGTACCTACCCCATATATGTGATCAGGAAATCACATTATAATACCTTGGGTGTTTGATGCAAGAGTGTTTAGGTGTTTGTGTAACCTTTCATCACCCAAACATAGAGTGGTGTGCACATGTGTTTATATGTTCATTTATTTTTGTGTGTGATCCTACAAAGCTTTGACAAAAATTAGGATAACTCATAGAAGCAGAGTTTTTTCAATGAGAGGAGAATAATGTGGTAGGCTCTATTCACTAATGAGGTGGTAGACACTATTTATTGGTGAGGTGGTAGACACTAATCATTATATCTAGGTTGGATGGGGAATGACATTACTTGCAAGGCACACAAAAGGCTTGATATTGACCTCCATTTTGGGAATTGGTTGAATTTCATGTGGGGACTTACTTTCATCTTCTTTCATGCATGTAACTCTTGATTAATGTTTTATTCAATGTCATAAAATATATTCATCACCTTTTGTGTAAAGAGGGTAAGATGAAGAACTATTCTTGACTAGATACCCATGTGAAGTAGGGATCCATTAAAGTCATGGACATGCCAAAAGATCATTCACAACCTTTTTATCTCCTCACATGTTAAGATGGCACATTTTTCTTGGTGAAGCCTTTTTTATTTTTTCATCATTTATCCCATGAGTAAAATGGCATGGATTTCATTGGGATTACTTCTTTTTTCTTTCAAGGATCGACCCATGTGAACGGATGGTTCCATTTTGAGCTTCTTTGTTATTTTCTCCCTCATTTATTCCTTATAAATCTATAAATACATTTATCCTTCAGCTTATTAGGCTAGGTTAGAACTAGTAGAGAGTTTATGTTATAAGAATATATGCATAGCCTCCTTTGCATGTTGAATCCACATTATGTATGTGTGTGAGTGAAACATTTATGAAATCTTGTAGATATATATCAAGAGATTGTCAAGTGTTCATAATATTATGGAGAGGAATGAGAAGTTGTGAGCATTTATTATGAGATATTTATGAGTATTTTCAAATATTTGTGAGTAATATGGATTTTTGAATCCATCATATGGTTGGAGGTGCCATCAAACATTCTCTATTCAATTTAGTGATGGATCTATCATGAATATTGAAATTGATGAAAAAACTTCTAAAGATCAACAAGATGTCTAGGAAAATGAAAATTAAATTGAATATCTTAACTTGAACTCACATAAAATTAATGTAATGTTATATATAACATTACTATTTATACTATTATTATGCATATACCCTAATACCCTATGTGAATTTCACCCAAAATTTGTATATAGCATGTGGCCTTTAATATATTATTTTTCCCTTTACTTCAAATAAAACCTTCACTCCTCATATAATGTATATGAATATTCCATGGACAAATTTTTATAACAAATTTTTTTTGTGTATAATCTTATATATCTACATGATGAGGTGTTTATACTAAAAAATCAATTTTCATCAAGAGTTATTGATGGCCTAGATTCAGACACTTTGGTAGATAATCCTTGAACCCCTGAGATATAATATTACTATTTAATAGTAGGATTCATAGCTCTAAATATCCTTTTATATGAGGTAAATATGATCTAGAGCAATAAATTGAATCATTCCATGTAACTTGTTGGTACTATGCATACAATGGATAACTATTGACCAAGTTATTTATGAGAACATTAAAGGACTATGAATTGAGATTATTCTATGATTTCAAACTAAATTATATAAGACAATTCAACCCATGATATGAGGAATTCCTATCAAAATATTTCCATCAACATCAATGATGATTTATCAAATACATAAATTACTAAGTTAAATAAAGGGTCTAATGAACCAATCAATAACTATGTTCTTTGATTCAAAATCATGCTAACCAAAATGACTAGTGTTATCAATAAAATGGGATTAAAATATGTATTTAGTAAAAATTTTATAGTACCACTCCATCAGTCAATTATACTAAAGAGATTAAAATTATTGGTGAGGTATGTCATATAGTGAGAGATAAATCAAGTAAATTAATATGAATAAACTTAAGTATACATTAAGTATTATGAAAACATAAATAATGAGGTTGAAAATAAAATTGGATTATAATGTCAAACCAAGTGATAACATAAATGAAGTGAAGATTACAGTCAATGTAGTTTCATAACTTATAAACCAATTATAATTGACACATCCACCAAAGAGGTAGTTTTCATTATTATAATTGCATCCTCATGTACTACTAACAATTATTCTTGAGTGTATCCTTATCACACTCCATCCATAAGATCTATATTCAACTAGACTTATTTCAACAAAATATGATTATGAAGCATAAATTCTGAGTATCATCATATTGAGAAACACTAAATGAATAGATTTTTAAAGATAAGCAATAAGGTACAATATCCCATAGAGGAAAACATTATCTATTTTGGCACTCCAAGAGAGGAACATTGATTTTAGAATAATGGAAATAAAAAATTTAAGATCTTTAGTGATAATTTCCATAATCATGTGTCAAATTAAATCTAAGGGAAATTCAAAGGTAATTTATGCATTATAAATGTACCCGTCACATACAACATAGGATCATTAAGTTAATATGATCATTAAATACACTTAGGTATATTATACCTTACTTAACCATGATCAAATTCAATGATAGTGAAATAGTTGATGATGATTCATATTTTTATACATTGTTTATACAAGCCTATATTGACTAATAACCTTTACATAGTGTAATGATTGATAATTATTTAACTAAGAACATTAGACAATGGCATTTATGAGAATGATGAACACAATGGAATAAGATTACACTGGTAAAATTTTGGTGGTTTATTTTTATAATATATTAATATTCATTAAGAGCATATATTAAAACTAATTCATTTGATAATGGTATTAGAATTTATAATAAATGAAAATATAATGAATGGTAAGTTTAAAAAATAGATTAGTATTGTTTATATTTATATTTTTATAAAATGGTGTCAGAATGAATTAAAAAAGGTAAAGGCAATGATTGAGATTCCTATTACAAGAAACATCTCATAGGTAAGATAATTTGATGGTTTAGTAAATGTTTAAAAAAATATCATTAAGAAATTTAGTGGTATTGTTGCACCAAAAATAGACTATATAAGTGGGAAATAGTTTTTCTAGACATTGGAAGAAACATAAATATTTCAATAGTTTAAGATAAATTTGATAAAAAATAGCTATTTTTAGCATTTCAGTATTCTTAAAAAGTGTTTTATATAGACTTTGATGCTTCACATATGGGTATTGGTGTTGTGTTGAGTTAATAAGTAAGTCCCATGTCATATTTAAGTGATAATTTAAATGAGCTAACAAACTATTACTCTAAATATAATGTTGAATTTTATGCCATTGTACATTGATTAAGACACTAGAGGTTTTATGTGGTACCTAAGGAGTTTATCTTACTTAAAAACCATGATGACTTGAAGAATGTTAACATTTAAAAGAAGTAAAATAGTAGACACATAAAGTGGGTGTATTTATCATAGGGATATACATTTGTTTTCAAACATAAATGAGTAAATTTTATGTTTTTATTAGGCTAGTGGTATTGTAAACTCCTATAGTGAGTGAAGTAATTGGATTTGAAGTTGTTAAGGAATTAGGTGAGATACTAATCCATATTTTTGGAAGCTAGTTAAACACTTTAGGAATCCATTAGCTAGTGATACATGTACTATTCATGATCAATATCGTGTACAAGATAGTTATCTCTTCAAGGTAAAATAATAAGGTATTCATGTTGAAAACTATTAATTAAGAGAGGGATACAAAAAATTTAAGTCATTTTTTGAGGAATCTATCAAAGAAGATAAGAAATAGTCTATAAAAAAATATTGCATAACACTGACAAACATATGGATAAAGATAAGTAATACATATGATCTTAGGAAGTCTATTGAGATGCGTAGTTGGAGACAAGCCAATGTAATGGGAATTTATTTTAGCACAAGATGAATTTACATATAAAAGTTTTCTGAATAGATCAATAATGAAATCAAAATTTCATTTCTTAAAGGAACAAATCATTAAGTTGTTTTATATTTTGTTTCGTTACTAATTTTATAAAGATTTATTAATGATGAAAAAGAATTTTAAGAGTATATAATATAATTTTAAGAAGTAAAAATAAAGCTACATGAAAGCTATGAAAGGTAAAGACAACAACATATGTGACAATAATGCCAAATGTATTCAAATAAAGACATTTGATGATGGTGTACTATAAAATAAACATTTTAACAAGGAACATACAACATGATAAATTACAACAAGATTGGTCTGTGTATAATTGTGAAGATAATCAATGATAATTCTTATGAGGTGAGATTACAATTTTTTTAAAATTTATCAAATATTTAATGCTTAATATTTATATTATTTTCATATATAATATGATGAATATAAATAATTTGAATAAGTTTATTATAAGTAATAATTACCTAATAATAGAACATAAAAGATGTTGCACGTTATTGATAAGATGATAGTAAAGACAAGATAAGACATCTATAAGAGGAAAAAATATTGGGTTTCAGAATGGGATTTTTAAATTATGGAAATTAATAAATTTGATGAGTATAATCAGGGAGAGATGTAGGAGATATGTTTCTATCAAACATAGGAAAATGATGCACAAACATTTGTAGCCTTTTCAATAAGTTTTGATCTAAGAACCTATTTAAGCTCAATTTGTTTAAACTAATATCTTGTAGATTAGAATGCATGCACAACCACTCTACAAATAAATATTTCTTTCTTTCTACTTTGAATACCATAACTAGCCACCTAATGGTCTAAAATTAGATTTTAATATTTTTAAGTGATTTTATAATATTAGACATTAAACATTTTTGGCAACTAGACATAAAATCGATTTTAAGTTTTCCAATTAGTTTGAATTTGCTAATTAGGCAATACTTAATTTTTTTAGGCCCATCCAATATTTCTTTAAAATATTAGTCAAAATAGTTTATTTTTAAATCCCATGTAAAAAATAACATGGTTAGTTAACTCTATGTAGTTTTTGATTTGTTTATTTTTCTTAATTTTCCATTTCAAATAAAATTTTGAGTTTAGATTTATTTAAATAATCTTCTTTAATTATTTTAATTCATTCATGAATAATCAATAAATATTAGTTCTCATGAAATTTTGAGTAAATTATGCCTATATAAAATTTGCTTTAGTAGTTAGGGTTTATCACAAGGCAAGTTGTTGTATATAGAACTATGTTTTCAAGATGAAGCAAGATAAATACAAATCCATGTAACTTCAAAAATTACAATATTTAATAAAATAATTATCTATCATAAAGTATAATGATATATGATGGTACAACCCAAAAAATCTCATAGAGAAAAATATGGCATTATAAAAATGTGTATGGTTGCCACAAGTGTCCAAGAATTATCACACTAAAAAAATAATGATCATATGACATATGTATTCTATGGAAGAAGATAAGAACAAAACTATTTTTTTCTTTCATAACACCCACAAACATATGGAAAAATATAAGTATTAAACATGATCATTGGATGTTTATTGAGATATGTAGTTAGAGACAAGCCCAAGTAATGGGACTTGGTTTTAGCACAAGTTGAATTTGCATTTAATATTTTTATGATTAGATCTATAGTGAAATCACCATTTCAATTTTTTATTCCATAAATCCTAATGGATTTTTATATTTGGTCCTATTACTAGTTTTATAATGACTTATTGATGATGTAAAAGATTTTGTAGAGCATATACGATAATTTAAAGAAGTAAAATGAATGTTGCATGAAACTAATGAAATATATAAGGAAAAAATAATTGTGACAATAATGTCAAAGGTATTTGAATAAAAAACATTAGTGATGGTGTATTTTATAAAATAAATATTACCCCAAGAAACACATAATAAGCTAAGCTACAAGAAGATTAGTCTATGTATAATTGTGAAGAGAATCAATGCAAATGCTTATGAGGTGAGTTTACAACATAATTTTAGTATTGATAAAATATTTAATGTTTCATAATTATATTATTTTCATAGAGAATACATTGAATATCAAGAAGGTTAAGATTTGGATTTTAAGCAATAGGCACATAAGAAGAAGACATAAAATATAATGTATGTTATAAATAACAAGATAGAAAACAAACATAACATGTCTATAACAGGAAGATAAATCTTGGATTTTAGAAACAAAGTTTAAAATTATTGACAAGAATTAACTTCATGTGTATAGTCAAGGAAACATGTAGAATCATGCATAATCTCTCTTATAGCTCACCATAACTTTTGATATAGGAACCTATTTGAGTTTATTTTGCTTACATGAATATATCATAGAGCATAATGCATCCATAACTAATATATCCAATACGAGTCTATTTATATATGTTTTTGAAACCATAACTGGCCATCTAAGGGTCCAAAATTGTATTTTAATATTTTTTATAATTTTATAATTTTGAACATTAGATGGTTTTGTAACTGGACACGAACATGAGTTTATGTTTTCAAATTAGTTTGAAGTTGGTAATTATGAAATAATTTTATTTTTTAGGCCCATCCAATCTTGATTGAAAATGTTACTAAAAATGGTGTGTTTATAACTCCCATGCGAAAGATACTAAAAATAGTAGTTTCTAATAATAACAAAGTTATTTAACTCTATAATTTTTAATTTTTTTTAATTTAACATTTCAACTCCAATTTTGAGTTGAGATTTAATTAAATAAACTTTTTTAATTATTTTAAGTCATTTATGAATATTTAAAAAGAAATAGTGTTCATGACATATTTATAAAATTATGCCTATTGAAAGTTTGCTTTTCTACTTTTTAGTTTCAGAATGCAAGTGATGTATATGGAGCCAGGATTTCAAGATAAATAAATATCAATATAAACCCATGAATATTTTAAACCTTTGATATTTCATTTAATACGTATATATAATAGTAGACAAGGATACATGATGGTACAACCCAAAACATATCACAAGGAAGGATAAGACATAACACAAATGTGTTTAGTTTCCATAAGTGTCCAAGAATTATCAAACTCACAAAATAAGGCTCAAATATTAATTTTTAATTTTCAAGACACCACACATAAATTCTATATCACTACGTAAGATATTGAATAAATGCATGTATACAAGTAATATGAATGCTCATGATAGATCTAGAATGAATAATAATTGTAAAGCATAACACAGATCAAAGTAACACACTACACATGATATTTTACCATGTGAAAATCTCAAAGAGGTAAAAAAAACCCACCAAATTATTTTTCATTAATAGATAAACAATATTAACCCCAATACAACTCCAACTTATCACTTCTTCTCATAAAAGTCTTCACAAGCCTTTTAATAATTCAAATATCTCATAAAATGTCAATATATCTAGTTAACTTCACCATAGAGTTAAAAACCTATTTATAGGTAAATATGAAGAGAGGTGACCATTGTGAATAGTATATCTAACCATATTGAATAAATAAATGGGCCCTATAATTAATATCTTGAACGAAAATTCAATGATTAATGTCCTAGTTACACATTTAAATAAAAACATAGTAAATAATTAAATAAATATAATATTGTTATTTATTTACATGGATTTTCCACCTCATGATAATAAATAAATTATTAGTATTATTTGATTAATTATAATAATATAGTAAGGGTTACATTATCACTTAGTTATATAAAATACTCTAACACTCCCCCGTAATGCTTAGTGGGAATAAATGCCATAGTCACTATAAAGGATTTATACATTGTGAAAATTTTTAAGGATTTTGAAACACCTTCATCATGTCAAATTTCACCTTCTAAAACAAAAGTGTTTATATTTTGTAAACTATTGAAAACTAAGTTTAGGCTAGCATGATTGTGAGATTACATGTCATTGTTTCTCTTGAAAAAACCACTAAACATATTTAGAGCATTTTATAACATAAGGATCTCCATTACAAATTATGTTTTTCATGTATTAGGGTATAAAAGTAAAACATCCACATGAAGTTTATTAAAATCAAAATTACTTTCACATAATATTTTTACAATACTTAAAAGATGAGAAGAAGTATAGAGAAGAAGTAACAAATGGTTGTTAGGATGTGGCATTATCATTCACACTCCCTCTCAATGGAAACTCTAAGAGTCCCAACTAGGGTAATTTTTAGTAAGAAATATTCTTTAATTCGTGAATATTATAATTTTTGGATTTTTGTTTTGGTGATTGTTTAGGGTTGGTAGATGGGATTGAATCTTCAAAATTTTAGGAATATAAATTATTTTTGTGGTCAACTCACCAACATTTTACAAATTTTTTTTTGAAGATAGTTTAATTCACAACATATATATATATATATATATATATATATATAATATTGCTCAATCTCGATATCAAACATGAAAATACCTCCAAATCTTGACATAGTCAAAGAAAAGTGTCAAATGGAAGCACTAAATAGTAGTGATGAATGACATTACTAAATGACATAGATAAGTGACATTGAGGAAAGACCTTCCTGAATGATAGTTCTAAATGATAATTCCCAATGGAAATATAAAAATCTTGACTAGTATGTACAAATTGATTTTTTAGTTATTTTAACTCTTGTTTTGCTTTTACTTGACTATAATTTTGGTTTATAGAGTTATTATGTATTTCATGGGAAGATGAAAGGGAAATAAAAATGATCCAAAATTTAAAACGTTCAAGGAAAGAACCATTAAGTGTACCTCACCTATTGAATGATACCGAAGTGACTTTGAATAGAATGTACAAGCAAAACACTGCATGTGCACCTTTACATTTACTAGGCTATCCTATATAAATAGGAAGTTCACATTTTTTTAAAGGGGAGCTTTCAAAATATGAAGATAAATCATATTTATAAAGGATTTATAAGGCGATTTTAAATTCCATGTTTTAGCAATAAGTAAAAAATGATGTTACATCTTCTACAAGTATTAATAAACTCAAAAACAATAAAGACAAATAAAATTACCAATAGGGAAAGATCTAAAATAATAACTCAAAATTTATTTTTATTGAATGAATTTAAATAATTATAAACCCAAACCATGCTTAAATATTATTAAACTCAGAATTTAGAATTGACATGTAAAAATTTAAAAAGAAAAATATCTATTTTTAGCAGCTGCTATTTATATTAAGTTTCACATGCAAGCATGTGTAGCTGTAAAAATTTCCCAAAATAACTTAAATACTAAAATTATCCCATGGGAAAAAACTCAATTGAAGTTGACATTTATTTTTAAAATAAAAAATTTCTAAAAATAGAAAATGATGAAAAAGTCATTAAATGTTATTTTTGGACCTTCAGATGATCATGTTTGGCCTCTAGAAAATATCAAATAAACTCTAAAAAATAGAGTAATATAAAATAAACTCTAAGAAATAGAGTATCATAGAAAAGAATCAAACTTTTTATATGGTTATTTTGGCATGTAGAAGATCTCAAATGGAGTTATTGGTCAAAAGTTATGGCCTTTGAAAGGTTGGCTTACTTTTCTACATCATTCTCCTTTGGTTGAAAACAAATCAACTCTTGCAAGTTGGCCTAATTATAATGCTACTATTTATCTCTATCAATCTTCTTCAACTCCCATTCTATAATTATAGTGTTTTCTTCTTACGTTAATCCTTCCCACTACATCAAATGCCCGTTTTAATTCTCTTACCTTGTACTCACTATTTTCACAGTAAGAAGAACTTGTTACTCCTAATTTAATTCTTCATATTCATCATCTTCACCATTATCTCTATAGAATTTATATAAATCTTAAAATTTAAATATGGAAGATATATAAAAATTTTGTGTTAAACTGACCTCATAGACATTATCCTTGATTTTCTTCACAATTCTACATGGTCTAATTTTCTTGTAGTTCAACTTAATGTGTGTGCCTTTTGAAAATCTTTCTTTCCATAAGTAAACCATTACCATCTCCCATTATTTAAATACCTTGGATATTCTTTTGAAATCTACTACTACTTTATGTTTCTCATTACTTTTCTATAAATTTCTTCTTACTCCTTGTAATTGTTGCATATGCTCTGCAAATGTTTTTTCATCATCACTAATTCGATCTAAAATTGGAATTTGTATCAAATCTAAAATACTCATAAGATTTCTCCCATAATCAATTTGGAAAGGTGACTTTCCTATTGATCTATTCACTAAACTATTGTATGCAAATTTAGTTTGTGATAAAGCCAAGTCCCATTGCTTTGGCTTCTCTCCCACTATACGTCTCAATAAATTTCTTAAGCTACTATTCATAATTTCTATTTATACATATATTTGTGGGTGATATGCACTATTGAATTGTTGCTTAGTACCCATATTCTTTCAAAAAGTCCTCCAAAAATAACTTATAATTTTCATGTCCCTATATGAAATAATAGTTTTTATAACACCATGCAATCTCACAATATGTATAAAAAATAATTTTTGAACTCTAGTGGCATCATTAGTTTTCTTAGATGTAATGAAATAAAAGAATTTAATAAATTTATCTACAATAAAAAAATTGAATTGTTATCTCTCTGTGTATTTGGAAATCCTAACACAAATTCCATACTTAAATCTATCCATAGTCCTCTTAGAAATGGTAATGGTATGCATAGTCTATTATTTTATTCATGTCCTTTAGCCACTTAAAATATTATTTACCTTGTCATATCTCTCTTCATCTTTGGCCAAAAATACTTTTCCTCCACCAAAGCTCTTGTATTCATCTTACCAAAATGTCTAGCCAAACCACCACTATATAATTCTCTATTTTATATTGTCTTGTAGAGACCCAACTAGAATGCAAAATTGTTTCAATTTGAAGAGATAACCTTATTGCATAAGATACTCATCATGAATTGCATCTATCCCACCTATTAATGGATTCTTACACTGGTCAACTACCTTACTAAAATATGAATCATTATCATATAATTCTTTAATAGCTTCAAACCCAACTACTTCACTCACCATAGTAGTTAACAATGCTACCCTCTTTCTCAATGCATCAAATACCTGATTCTATTTTCTTGATTTATGTTTTAACATGAAAGTATACCTTTACAATAAAGAAACCCACTTTGCATGCCTACTATTCAAATTCTTTTATGTAGTCACATACTTCAAATCCTCATGATATATAATAGAATAAACTTCTTAGACACTAGGTAATGCCTCCAATGTCTTAATACTTGTACAATTACATAAAGTTCAACAACATAAGTAGAATACTTAATTATTACCTCATTATATTTCTCCCTAAAATATATTATTAGCTTTCCTTCTTGACTCAACACATTACTAATTCCCATCAATGAAGCAACACAATCAACCTCAAATACTTTGTTAAAATTTGGTGAAGCTAAAATTGGTCTTTCTATAATATTTTTAGCCAATATTTCAAAACATTATATGACTTCTCTAGTCCATGCAAATTGTTTTCCTCTCATGCAATCTATTATTAGTGTCATAATACTACAAAAAAAATTAATAAATTTTATTTAAAAAATTGCTAAACCATAGAAACTTCTTACCTCTGTAATGCTTCTTGGAATAGGCCACTCAAAAATTGCCTTTATCTTTTCTTCATCTATTTTTACATGATCTATTAAAGCTATAAATATCAAAATTACCAAATTGTTCTACATAAACTTACACTTTTTCACATTTACATACAACTTCTCCTTTATTAAAAAATCCATTACCATTCTCAAATGTTTTAAGTGTTATTTTCTAGTCTTACTAAATATAAAAATATCATAAAAACAAACAACCACAAACTTACCAATATATTTTTGTAGAACTGTATTCGTCACTCTCATAAATGGACTTGGTGCATTAGATAATCTGAATGGTATCACCATCCACTCATATAAGCCATCCTTAGTATTGAATACAATTTTCCACTTATCTCTTTCATGAATTCAAATATGATAATAACCACTCCTTAGATTAATCTTGGTAATATATTTCACTCCTATAAGCATATCCATCATATCATGTAAATGAGGTATAAAAAACCTATACTTTATTTTAATTTTATTAATTGCTCTACTCTCTACACACATTCTCCATCCTCCATCTTAATTTGAAGTGAGCAAAGTTGGTATTACACAAAGACTCGTACTCTCCCTTATCGCCTTCTTTCTTAGCAATTTAGTAACCTATTTATTTTATTATACATATTCTATTGGAATCATCTTATAAGATGCTTGATTGGGTAGAGATGATCTTGGAATGATATAAATATGTTGTTGTATATCTCTCTTCAATGGTAAACCATCTAGTAACTCATTATGCATAACATATGCATATTCTTTCAACACTCTTACTACTTCTATTGGTATTGGTACCATTTTTGTTTCTTCATTCTTTGCTATCAACACATAACAGCAACCTACTACCTTCATATCTTGGATAAATTATTTAGTAGAGAGCATGCTTTCTACCTTCTCTTTCCTTTTGAAGAGGTAACAAAAATACCTTTGTACCACCTTTCTAAAAAGTGTAGGTATTCTTTAGTCCATCATGAATTACTTTCTTTTCAAACTACCATAGCCTTCTAAATAACACATAAGATGCATCCATCAAAAAAAAATCACGCCATATTTCATCATTATAACTCTTTTATATATAAAACTTGACTAAACATGTTTTATCTATTGTAACTTTATTATTTTTATTAAACCGTGAAATCTGATAAGGATTGGGATTCTTTTCACATAGTAGATTTAGTTTGTGAATAATTTCTTTAGAAACCATATTTTCACAACTACCACCATCTATAATTAATTTGTATACCTTTCCACTGAAAGTACATTTTATTGGAAAAATATTTGATCACAACCATGCATCACAACCTTATTTATTCTACACTTGTTCCTTACTTGGAGAGATCATACTTATTATCATCATGAGATTTTATCCAACATCTAATCGTGTAACTTTAATATTCTACTCTTCTATCTTAGCTTCAACTAGATTCACTCTTGGGTGATCTTCTTACCTCATTTCTTGATCTTGATAGTGTGGACACTCAAATTACCTATTACCTTCTTCTCCATATCTATAATAGACATAAGATCAATTTTTATTTCAAAACCATCCTTTAACATCACCATAACCTCATCCTCTCTAAAATCATCTTCCTCTTTGTTGGTATTGAAACCCTTGTCTATTGTCATCTTGCCTTTTTACACCATGTGATGATTTACCTCTATTGGTGTTAAACCTGCCTATGGTGGTATTAAACCCACTTAATTACCTATTTAGAGGGGATCTACCTCTTATTTAACCAAGAGACATTATTTTAAAATTTTGTCTATTTTGTTTTTCTTCTACCTTCAAAGCTAATTAATAAGCTGCCTCCATGTTAAGTATTCTATGCATGCTTAATTCATTTTGAATAGAAAATTTTAAACCTTTTACATACCTTATAATCATCTTCTCTTTTATTTCTTCCTTTTCCACTCATATGAAAATCTTATAAAATTCATCTGTATACTCTTGTATATTATAATCTTCTTACCTCAAATTTTGAAATCTTCTATATAGGGTTTTTGCATAATCTTCAGGAATAAATTTCTCTGTCAACTTCTTATCCATATTTTTCCATGAATTAATCTTATCTTTACCTTTTATCTACCTCTTTTTCTATATGTTATCCCACCAAATCATTGCTTGACCTTTCAATTTCATGCATGCAAACATTACCTTCTTTTACTCTCTCATAGTCTTTTACTTTTAAAACTTCTTCATGCTATTCATCCAATCTATCAACTCTTTTAGTTTTAAACTACCTCCATAATATGAAATATCAACCTTGATTGCTTCATTTCTTCCTTTTAATGCCTGAACCATCCTCTTTTCTTTTGATGGTGGTTACTCTTGATATTCTTATTCTTGGTGAAAATTTTCATTAAGATATATGTTTTCTTCATCACCAACTTGTTTTCTTTAGTGATTGGTGATAAAGTCTATTAATTATTGAACTTATCTCTATAGATATTGTATATTCCAGTTCATCTATGTAACACCTCATCATTTTTCCATTCTTTAATCCTCTAAGATTCAAACTTGTTCAGATACCAAATAATGAACTTAAAAACTATCAAGATAAATAAAATTACCAAGAAGCCAAGATCTAGAAAAATAACTCAAAAATGATTCATATTAAATGAATTAAAATAATTAAAAACCCAATCCATGCTTAAATAAGCCTCAAACCAAAATTTAGAGCTGAATTAAAAAAATTTAAAAATTTAAAAAAAATGTCTATTTTTAGTAATAATTATTTATAGTAAGTTTCGCATGTAAACACATGTGGCTCTAAATTTTTTTATAAAATAACCTCAATACTAAAATTATTTTATGGGATGAAATTCAACTAAAGTTGACATCTGAATCTAAAAATAAAAAAAATCCTAAAAAATCATTAAACTTTAATTTTTGACCCTGAAATGATCATGTTTGACATCCAAAAGTATCATAATCAAATCTAAACATATAGGGAAATGTAGAGAAGAATAAATTTTTTTGATATGGTCATTTTGACATGTGTAAGAGCTCAAATGGAGTTACGGGTCAAATATTATGTCCTCTAGAAGGTTGGACTACTTTTTCTACATCAAATATTGTCCTTATCTTAAAAACTAGCTAATATGAGAAAGATAAAATTATGAACTAGTGAAGCTTCCTTTGGTTACCATGTCATGGATTTATTTGATAGTTTCAAAATGTATCTATAATCATATGAACTAGCTAAAAAATGGTTAACAATGTCTATTGTGAAGATACAAGGCATGATTTAGATGACATGGATAACGAACAACAAGAGATGGTAGTTAAACAATGACCAGACAATAAAAAATATGAAACCCTTAGTGAAATAAATATTAAACTATTAAATGGAATTTAGAATTAATTCTCACCATATAGATTGATTTTGAATCTTAAATTCTATGTAATAGTTTAATCTTTATGTCACCAAGGGTGTCACCTTTTTTACTGATTGATTATTGTTCAACTAACATATCTTATTGCTCATCATTCCTTTCATCTAAATTTAACCCCATATATTCATAATAAATATTATCAACCATTTTTTTAATCTATCTTGTATGATTTTAGATGGACTTTAAAGATATCTAATGGATTCATGACATTGGTTATTAGAGGTAGCTTCACTAGTTCTTGATTTAATTATTTTTATATCAACTAGTCTAAAATAATGGAAATACATATAGAGTCTCACCATCATCTTTTATCAACTCTTGACATAGAATCTAAATTTTGTATACGAACCCCTTGTAAATTTGATTTCTCTTCATATTTAGAAATCTCTCCTTGAACAATGTCAAATTTTTATTTCTACAAGATATAGCTAGGTAAATCTTCAGGATAATCTTTCAATTATTGTGGGTAGGGATGATGGAGGATTTGGTATTAGAATAAAATGATTATTGATTTATAGGACACTCAAAAACCCTCTAGCTCAGCCCAATAATTTGACCAGTGTGTCTGCCAGAGTTGTCCAATCTGATCATTCTGTAGAGTCATTCAATTTGATGTTTTATTAGAACCATTTAGTCTAACCATTTGATAGAGTCATTCAGTTTGGCTATTTTGTAAAGCCATTAAATCTAGACATTCCATAGAGCCATTCAATATATCCATTTGATAAAGCCATTCGATAGAAAAATTTAGTCTGGCCATTCAATAGAGCTAAATGATCTACCCATTTGATAGAGTTGAATGACTCTACCATAAAAATAACTTTATAGATTTTCCATGGGTAGATCCATTCATCTCTATCATCGATAGAGCTAAATGGCTTGATTATGAGCATAGCCAAATAACTCAGTGATAGACATAGCCAAATAGCTCAACCATGGGTAGAGCCAAATGACTCAGCCATGGGTAGAGTTGAACAACTCAACTGGTGGTATATCCTAATGGGTCAACCATGGGCATAACCTAGTGACTTAGTTATTGAGAGATCCCAATAGCTCAGCCATAGGTAGAGCCTAATGACTTAGTCATGGGTAGTGCCTAATGGCTTGGGCATGGGTAGAGCCAAATCTCTTGGCCACAACCAGAGCCTAAAAAATATATGTGAGTAGGGTAGAATTGCTTGACTATGGGTAGGGTCTAATAATTTACCCATCAATAATACTAAATGGCCTTGCCATTATTTGAGCCAAATTATATTTCCCTAGGTCAAATTATAACACTTCATCCCTTCTCTTGGAAGGAATGTGAATTTAGGTTTTGTTCAATCTCTCATTTCACCATCATTAGTTAAAATTTTACACTCCTAGATATTAATTAGGTTGTTCCAATAATCCTATCAAATTATACGCTCTTGGACATAAAAATACAATTAGGAAAATTGGAGAAATTTTTGGACCTATTTATTCACCAAGGCTATAAATTAAATTTTCTTAAATGAATCTAAGGGGTTTGGGATATAGACTCTTAAAATTTATTCTAGGCCTAACATTTCATAAAACTAACAAAACTTGGTATCACCAAATGGATTTGTGAAGTTGTCTACCACTTGTTCATCCATAGAATAGAACTATAGATTAATATAACCACTTAAGATGTTCTTTCAGATGAAATACATATAAACTTCAATATGTTTATTTATTTAGTCTTGTAATATTTTTTGTGGTAGATCTATACAACATTGGTTATTACAATTCATACTTTAAGAAACATCTAAATGAAATTCTTCCAACAACATTTGTAGCCATATGGCTACTTTGGTAGCTTCCATATCACTTATGTACTTTAATTCTGTATGTGTGTGTGTGTGTGTGTGTGTGTGTGTGTGTGTGTGTGTGTGTGTGTGTGTGTGTGAGAGAGAGAGAGAGAGAGAGAGAGAGAGAGAGATTAGGTTAATTCTTGCTACTCTAAGGGATAACACCTATACCAAATATAAACACATATTTATAAGTATATTTTTGATCTAAAATATCACTAGTATGGTCAGAATCATAATAACCATATAATTTAACATTATCAATGGAAGAATCAAATAAACTATAATTAATTTTCTCTTTTGTATAATTAAGGATACATTTAAAAAAATTCTAATGATCCAAATAAGGATCCTACATAAATATATAATCAACACTGATAGCATATAAAAATCTAGAATAGTAATGGTTAGATAAATCAAACTTCAAAAAAATTGTGTATATAACGTAGGGTTATCTTCTATACATGCAAGTTTACGATCAAGTTTGATACAAAATTTAATAGAAGTAAAAGAATATTTACAGTAAATATTATTAAATTTAACAAGAAAATAATGGGCATACTAAGATTGTGATATAATAATTTAATGTCTATCCTAAAATATAGTCATTCTTAAGAAATCATGCAAAATGCCTAGATTAGTTATTTAAGACATTTGAGTTAGTTTATCCTTAAATTTATGAATTAAACTAGTTATATTACTAATAACAAATAAATAATAAACATATAATATAATTATAAAAAAATTATTATTTTAAATATTAACAAAGACATCGTTATCTAAATAGTAGTTAGAAAAACATAATTTAAATCATGTATATTTTTTCTTCTAAATCAGCATTTTCAAATGTATTCTTGACATCCATCTAGTGGATAATCTAACTATTTTAGGATGCACCATAAATAATAAGTCTAATAATACTCATTTTTAATACAAAAACAAAATTTTCAACATAGTTAATCTTGTGTTTTGAATAAAACTTTGAGCAAGTAATATAGATTTAAACTTATAAAATTTACCAATTGAATTAAATTTTATCTTATAAAGCCACCTACAACTGACAATATGACATTAAGGTGGAGGAAGGACAAGATCCCTAATTTGATTTTTAATTAAGGTATTTGTATTAAGTTTTCATAACAACATTATATCTATCACTTTAAGTGGATTCTTAAAAAATTTGAGGTTCACACTAATACATAATAAATTAATGCATGATAATAATTTTGACTTTTAGTTAATTTATTAAGTTTATCTACATTACAATATTAGATTAAGTATTCTACCCATTTAGATATTTTAAATTAAACATAAAATTTAGGGGGTTCCTTAGTCTCTAAATTATCCATATCTGTGTCAACTTCCTTAAGGGCATCTATTTCATCATAAGGAGAAACATGAGAATTAGTTTCATTAATATAATAAAACTAAGGAGAATCCACAGAGGGATCACAAATGGATTTTTTTAGAATGAGAACATTTCTATTCTTGATGATATGATATTTATAGGAATCATATGCTCTTAGAACTTTTGGCTTACCTTCATATCCTCTAAAAATTCAAGAATAGGAAGTGGGGTGAAGCTTTTTCCTTTTAACTTTAGGGACAAAGTTAGAAGCAAGACTACCAAAAATCCTAAGATAAGTCACACTCATTTTTTTCTTAGTCCATATTTTTAAAGAGGTAAAAATATGGAAAGCTTTGGTAGGGACTCTATTTAGAATATTAATAATAGTTTTCATGGCTTCAACTCATAAAAATTTAAGAACATTTACATATTGTAACATTATCCTATCCATTTCTATAATGGTGTAACTTTTCTTTCAACAATACTATTTTGCTAAGGGGATTAGTGAATTTTTAATTCCCTTTGAAGAACACAACTATTGAAAAAATAATAAAACTCTTTTTCAACATATTCTCTATCATTATCAGTTCTTAATCTCTTGATAACAAAATCAGATGTATATTTAACATAAATTTAAAATTATTTAACTTAGACAAAATATTATATATATTTTTTAAAGAAATAAGACCAAATTATTCTAAGATAATCATCAATAAATGTAATGGTATATAAAGAACTATTAACATATACAACATTAAGAGGACCTAAAACATCACTATGAATTAAATCTAAATGATGAGGGAAATTCACATCATGATTTTTGTGAGAGGGGATAGTATGTTGTTTACCACATAAACAACCCTCACAAGTTTCATTATGATAAGAGATTGAAGGAAGTCCAACAACAAGATTGTTTGTAGACATCTCATGTAAACTTATAAAATTAACATGTACTAATATTTCATATCATAACTAAGATTCATTTTTATTATGTGATGATATTAAATATGTATAAAAAGAAGAGAAAATATATAAACTATTCTTTTGAACATCTTCAACAATCAAGGAAGCAGATTGATTTCTAATAAAATAACTATATTTAAGTAATGCTACAATCAAAATATCATTTGTAAGTTGAGAACAAGATATTAATTTTTTTTTTAAGATTAGGTTCATAGAAAATATTATTAATAATAACATTTAAAAATTTTGTTTTTCCATATTTAGTTTCCTCTAAAAATGAATTATCTCCTAAGTAAATTCTTTTAGAGATATCTCTAGAATCATATTAAAATTAGATAAGTATGTCATATGATGTGATGCAATATTATTTAAAATACATTAATTTTTATTTGAGCCAAACAAAGCCACATATAAAGAAATAACATTATGATCCTTATTGTTATTTTGATTAGGGTTTGATTCTTCTACTTGTTTTGATTAGATTTCTCCTTTTTGTTATTTTTAAAATATTGATTGTTAATTATACCCTTATTTTTATAACAAGTTAATGTTTTATGACCAAATTTAACATCTAAATGAAAATTTCTATGTAATTTAGGTTTATGATTATTATTACCAATTTTCTTGTTCCTAATTTTGCCTTTACAGATTAGAAAAAGACTAAGGAATGAATGTTTTGAAAATTTTCTCCTTCTAGGGACTTATAATTAGAATTCAACATGATGAGGCTAAACAAAAATTTCAAAAAAATGAATTTAATTTTCTTGGTAATGATATGAATTACATAGTCTATATATTTGAGTACTTGGATGGGTATCAAATGTCATTTCTTGCTCTTCTAGAATCAGTGGAATAGATAAGGCAGTAAGGTCAAAGATATCTTGTTCAGTTTGATACTTAGAGTTTAAAATTGAAATAAAATTTCTAAACTTTTCATGAATATTTAATTAAATGATAAAATAAATTAATTGATATTGAATCAAAATATTATTACATCTATCTAACTCAGCTTTAATATTCTTAATTTTAGTAAAAAAATTAACAACTTTTTTATCATCCTTCATAGATGTTATCAGCAATTTAAGTATTAACCTAATGATATTTGAGGGATGAGTGCCATCATTCATGGACTAAAATATTTTCCAAGCTTTACAAGGACAATCTTTATTACTAATTTGGATAAGGAATTCATCCTTAACACTATAATATAATATACATAGCTTCATACATTTTCTATTAAAATGCATTGGTACGATCAAAGGTCATATGATATTCAGATAGGGATTTCTCAGTCCCAATGACAATATTTCATAATTTAAATGTCATGAATTTAGATTTAACATGAATTTTTCATATGTTATAGTTATTTCTATTAAGCATTTGAGATTCGTCTAAGTAAAAATGAGGTGAAGCCATAGCTTCCCTTTAAACATGATAGTATCCAAATGATAAAGAAATAACATTATAATTGTGAATTTTAAATATATTTATAATTAAAAATAAATTTAAAATGTAAATACACACTATTTATTCAAATTAATATTTAATAAATCAAGAAACTTTCATAATATTGTGACAAAACAAGGTGTCCCAAATATCACAAAATACACTAAAAATAATTTTATGATTTATCCTTTTTAAATTAATTTTTTTGAAATATTTCAAAAATAAATTTGATTGAGTTAAAAGTGTGTGTGTGTGTGTGTGTGTGTGTGTGTGTGTGTGTGTATATGTATGTATATATATAAATATATATATATATATATATATGTATATATATATATAAATATATATATATATATGTGTGTGTGTGTGTGTGTGTGTATAAATATATATATTCATATATTCATATATATATATATTCATATATATATATATATATGTATATATATGTTTATATATGTATATGTATATATATATGTATATATATATGTATATATATATATACACATATATACACATATATACATATATACATATGTATATATATATATATATATATATACATATGTATATATATATATATATATATATATATATATACATATATATATACATATATATATATATATACATATATATATATATATATATATACATATATATACATATATATACATATATATATATATATACATATATATATATATATACATATATATATATATATATATATATATATACATATATATATATACATACATACATACATATATATATATATATACACATCATCAAAATAACTATATGGATTTGGCATGGGCAAAGCCTCTCATCTCTATAATCGATAGATCTAAATGGCTCAATTTTGAGCATAGCTAAATAACTTAGCAATGGACATAGCTAAATAGCTCAACCATGGGTAGACCTAAATGAATTAGTGATGGGTAGAGCTAAATGGCTCAATTGGTGGCATATCCTAATGGCTTGACAATGGGCACAACCCAGTGATTCAGTTATTAGGAGAGCCCAATGGCTCAGCCATAGGTAGAGGCCAACGGATCAGTCATGGGTAGAGCCTAATGGCTTGGCTATGGGTAGAGCCAAATGTCTTGGCCACGAGTAGATCCCAAATAATTGATGTGGGTAGGTTATAATGGCTTGACAATTGGTACGGTCAAACAACCTACCCATTGATAGTACCAAATGGCCTTGTCATTAATGGAGCCAAGTTATATTGCCCTAGGCTAGATTATTACATTCCATCCCTTCTTTTTGAAGGAATGTGCATTTAGGGTTTGTTAAATCCTTCACTTCACCATCATTAATTAAAATTTTACACTCCTAGATATTAATTAATTTATTTAAATAAGCCTATCAAATTATACATTCTTGGACATAAAACTATAATTGAGAAAATTAGAGAAAATTTTGGACCTATCTATTCACCAAGGCTATAAATTAAATTTTCCTAAATGAATCTAAGGGGTTTAGGATATAGACTTTTAAAATTTACTCTAGGCACAATATTTCATAAAACTAACAAAACTTGGTAGCATGAAATGGATTTGTGAAGTTATCTACCACTTTTCCATCCATGGAATAGAACTGTAGATTAATATAACCACTTAGGATGTTCTCTCAGATGAAATGCACATGAACTCTAATATGTTTATTTCTATAGTGTTGTACTAATTTTTTTCAAAATCTATACAATATTGGTTATTACAATGAATAATAGTACTTTAAGAAACATCTAAATGAAGTTCTTCCAACAAATTTTGTAGCCATATGGCTTCTTTGGTAGCTTCTATGTCACTTCTATACTTTATTTTTGTATAAGGGAGACATCAGTTTGATTCTTGATACTCTAAGAGATATCACCTATACCAAACATAAACACATATCTGGAAGTATATTTTTGATGTAAAATATCATTGGTCAACATCACAATAACCATATAATTTAATATTATCAATGTAAGAATAAAATAAACTATAATTAATTGTTCCTTTATCATAATGAAAGATACATTTAGCAAATTCTCAATGATCCAAATAAGGATCCTGCATAAATATAGAAGCAACACTGACATCATATAAAATATCTAGACTAGTAATATTTAGATAAATTAAACTTCTAATAAGTTGTTTATATAAAGTAGGGTTATATTTTTCACATGCAAATTTAGGATCAAATTTAATACAAACTTGAATATAATTAAAACGATATTTACAATCAATCTTATTAAATTTGATAAAAAGATTATGAGCATACTGAGATTGTGAAACAATAATAGAATGTCTATCCTGAAATATAATCATTCTTAAGAAATCATGCATAATGTCTAGATTAGTTATTTCAAACATTTGAGTTAGTGTATCTTTATATTTATGAATTAAACTAGGTAGATCACTAATAATAAATAAATCATCAACATATAATATAATTAAAATCAAATTATCATTTTAAACATTAACAAAGAGATCATTATCTGAATAGTAGTTAGAAAAACATATTTAAAAAAAAATGTAATTTTAAAATACCAAGCTTGAGGACTTTGATTTAAGCCATATAATGATTTACTTAACATGAAAACACAATGTTATCTATTAGGCTTAATGAAGCCATTAGGTTAAGTCATGTATATTTTTTCTTCTAAATAATCTTTTTAAAATTTATTCTTGACATACATCTATTGGATAACCCAACCATTTTGGGCTGCACCATCAATACGAAGTCTACTAGTACTCATTTCTACAATAGAAGCAAAAGTTTCAACATATTCAATATTATATTTTGAGTAAATCTATGAGAAAATAATATAGCTTTAATATTTAACATATAAAAATTTAAGAGGACCTAAAACATCACCATGAATTAAATCTGAATGATAAGAGGAATTCACATCATGATTCTTATCAGAGGGGATAGTATTTTGTTTACCACATAGACAACCCTCGTAAGTTTTATGATGATAGGAGATAGAAATAATTCCAACAACAAGATTGTTCATAGACATATCATGTAAACTTATAAAATTAACATGTCATAATATTTCATGTCATAACTAAGATTCATTCTTATTATGTGATGAAAGTAAACATGTAGAGAAAGAAAAGAAGATATATAAACCATCCTTTTGAAAAACCAATCAAGGAAGCAGATTTATTTTTTTAATATAATAACTACATTTAAGCAATGATACAATCAAATTATCATTTTTAAGTTGATAAAAAGATAGAAAATTCTTTTTAAGCTTAAGTACATAGAAAATATTATTAATAATAAAATTTAAAAAATTTACTTTTCCATATTTAGTTGCTTCTAAAAATGAATTATCTCATAAGTAAATTCTTTTATAGATATATCTGAAATCATATTAAATATTATATAAGTAGGTCATACGATGTGATGTAATATTATTTAAGATCTACTCATTTTCATTTTAAGTAAATAAAGTAGCATATAAAAAAATAACATTATGATCATGATAGTTATTTTGATTAGGATTTTAATTTTTCTACTTATTTTGATTAGATTTCTTCCCTTTGTTATTTTTATAATATTGATTGTTAATTCTATCCTTATTTTTATAACAAGTTAACATTTTATAACCAAATTTAGCACTAAAATTGTAATTTCCATTGAATTTATGTTTATGATTCTTATTACCAATTTTTTTGTTCCTAATTTTGCCTTTAAAGATTAGAAAAAAAACTAAGGAATGAATATTTTGAACATTTTCTCCTTCTAGGGACTTATAAGTAGCATTCCACATGATGAGGCTAATAAAAAATTTCAAAAAAATGACTTTAATTTGTTTGGTAATGATATGAATTGCTTAAGCCAATGATTTGAGGTACTTGAATGGATATCAAATGTTATTGCTCATTTTTATAGAATCAATATTATATACAAGGTGGTAAGGTCAAGGATATCTTGTTTAGGTTGATACTTAGAATTCAAAATTGAAATATTTTTTTAATTTTTAATGAATATTTAATTGAATGATAAAATAAATCAATTTATATTGAATCAAAATATTACTACATCCATCTAACATAGCTTTAATATTCTTAATTTTAATAAAAAATTAACAACCTTTTTATCATCCTTCATAGATGTTATCACCAATTGAAATATTAACTTAATGATATTTGATAGATGAGTGCCATCATGCATGGATTAAAAGAGTTTCCAAGCTTCACAAGGACAATCTTGATTACTAATTTGGATAAGGAATTCATCCTTAACACTCTATAATATAATGGACATAGCTTCCTACAATTTCTATTAAAATGCATTGGTAAGATCAGGGGTTATATGATATCTAGACAAGGATTTCTCAGTCCCAATGACAATATTCCATAATTTGAATGCCATGAATTTAAATTTAATATGAATTTTTCATATGTTATAGTTATTTCCATTAAGCATTTTGGATTTGTCTAAGTAAAATTGAGGTGAAGCCATAGCTTGTCTAGAATCAGTAGAATAGATAAGGTTGTAAGGTCAAGGACATCTCATTCAATTTGATACTTAGAATTAAAAATTGAAATGAAATTTCTAAAATTTTCATAAATATTTAATTGAATGATAAAATAAATTAATTGATATCGAATCAAAATATTTTTACATCTATCTAACATAGCTTTATTATTCTTAATTTTAATAAAAAAATTAACAACCTTTTTATCATCCTTCATAGATGTTATCAACAATTCAAGTATTAAATTAATGATATTTGAGAGATGAGTGCCATCACATATTGATTAAGTGTTTTCAAGCTTCACAAGGAGAATCTTGATTACTAATGTGGATATAGAACTCATCCTTAACACTATAATATAATGGACATAGCTTCTTATGGTTTCTATTGAAATGAATTGGTAAGCTCAACAACCATATGATATGTAGATGGGGATTTCTCAATCCCAATGAAAATATTTCATAATTTACATGCCATGAATTTATTTTTAACCTAATTTTTTCATATGTTATAGTTATTTCCATTAAGAATTTAGAATTTTTCTAACTAAAAATGAGGTGAAGCCATAACTTCACTTTAAACATGACAGTATCTAAATGATTAAGAAATAAGCTATTAATTGTGAATTTAAAATTTTATTGATAATTAAAAACAAATTTAAAATGTAAAAACATACTATTTGTTCAAATTAATGATTGATAAATCAAGAAATTTTCATAATATTGTGATGAAATAATGTGTCGCAAGTACTAAAAAATACACTAAAAACAATTTTATGATTTATCCTTTTTAATTTAATTTTTTTGAATTGTTTAAAAGATAAAATGAATTGAGTTTCAAATATATTAATATTAAGCTTGGAACCGGTGGAATACACTTCTAGGGACCACCAAAATTTATATACCTCCTAGTTTTTACAAGATAAATCCAACTAAATACTTAAAATTTGATCTTTCTCTCAACAAAATATTTAATTACTTAGGGCATTCTGTGGCATTCCATAGGAGAGAGAAAAATTATACAAGGTGACACAGAGCTTCTTAGGCTCTAAATATTTTTAAAACACATTGTATTTTTCAAACTAAGGCTTTGGGACATTTAAGGGATAGTTTAAGGCCACAAAAATTAGTTTTTAAACTTTTTTTAGATGCTCAAGCTGTATTATGGCTCCTATGGAAGATGGAAAATAAAGAACCGATTCAAAAGTCTTAAATTTGTCTTCCAATGTAAATAAATGATAAAAAAATGTTTAAAGGCCCATTATAGATTCATAAAAGACTAACTAATTATTTTTTTTGCATTTTTTCCCCTTCTAGGACCATACAATTAGAATTCCATGTGATGAGGTTGATTAAAAATTTCAAAAAAATGACTTAATTATGCTTGGCAATGATCTAAGTTACTTAAACCAAAGATTTGAGGTACTTGGATGGATATCATATATCTTAGAGAGTATTTCTTGAGTTTTCTACCTTTTTAAATAAAAAAAGATGTACAACACCCTAAAAAAACTATCTCTCAAATTACAAATGAACATGCTTTGTCAAGTATAAATGTCGTTTAGGCTCTAAATAATGGCTAAATTCATTTATACGATTAATATGAATGCACATGATAGATATAGAGTGAATATTAAGTTCAAATCATAGAATGGGTGAAAGTAACACACTGCACATGAAATTTTACCATGGGAAAACCTCAAAGAGGTAAAAAAAACCCACCTAGTGATTTTTCATTAATAGAGAAATAATATTTTCCACCAATACAATTCTAACTTTTCACTTCTCTAAAAATTCTTCACAATCCTTTTAATAATTCAAATATCTCACAAAATGTCAAGATATCTAGTTCACTTCACCATAAGATTAAAACCTTAATTATAGGAAGATATGAATGGAGGTGACCATTCTTAATAATGGTTCCAACCATCTCAAGTAAATAAATGGTCCCAATAATTAATATCCTAAATGAACCTTCGATGATTAATGTACCAGTTAAATATTTTAATAAAAACTTAGTAAATAATTAAATAAATCTAATATTATTATTTATTTAAATAAAGTTTTCACCATGTGGTAATAAATATCTTAATGTTATCATTTAAATAATTATAAGTATAGGCTAAGGGTTAATATACCACATATTTATTAAAAATGCTCTAACAAATAATAGATTATAATAGACATGAACTAAACTGATCATACTTTACAAGTTATACCCATTGAAATAAATATATCATACTTTACAAGTTACATTCATATTTTCCTAATTTGGACACATATTACAAAATCTTAATTATTTCTAATTTTATCTTGTCTTAACCCCATTAATAAAAAATAAGTTAAAATGTAATATTTTTCATTAGGTCTTCTTTCTAATTTATTACGATTAATTTTTTTGCATTAGGGTTTTATACCTAATTTTTAATCTACCCTCATCACATATTTAAAATGAGAAATTTATATCATTTTACAAACACCTTCACACTCATTTTCTTAATAGGGCTGAGTCTATCAAGGTTGTGACTTAGCCTCAAACATATGTGTATCATATATAATTAAAAAGATACTATTGTTGAACTCAGAATGGGTTTATCTTTGTTATACAAATTAAATATAAAGCCTATTTTGTTTCAAAAAATTATATACTAGTTTTTAAAAAGTAAGATTTAACATTGTTAGTTTTATTTTTTGAAAAAGGAAAAAGAAAAATATACTTTTATATGAAACAATGGGTTTAAATTATCTAAAAATGTTTTAAAAAAATTGTTTCTTGTTATTCCTTACAATTTTCTTGGGGTGACTCATTCATTATTTTATGTATTATATCATACTATAATGGATAAACTTACTTTATACTTTCTAACTCAATCTATGATTATTGTAATTTCATGTGTTAATCCTTAAATATGTAATATATTCCATAACCATGCAATGAAATAAGTCAAATTCATATTTAATATAAGTAAGGCAACAAATTATTGATTGAGAATATTTATCTATACTTAATAACTCCTATTATCTAAATACCTATTATAAGCCACTTCAAGTGACTAATAGATGTGAGATGACATGTATTACTAATTTTCCTCCTCATCCATATAGATCACAATATCATGATTACTTTTATCAATCTCCCATTATTAACCATAGAATTATCTTATAATCCATCATACATGTTATTACAAAAAAAATAGGTAGGGTGACATAACATATGTGATATAATAGTGGTAGTCAAAATATCCCTCCATATCGATCTCCAACGCTGATGGTGATATATTATTAACTAAAGTGTATGACATCATTGATAAAATTAATAATACCAAAGTTAATATATCCATGTAAGAGTTAATAAAAAATTAAAACATGTATAAGGATATTTTATTCATTGCATTCAATGACATATTTATACCAAATGATGTAAAACATGCATATTTTCCATATTTTATAAATACATTGAAGAAAAATGAAGGCATGATATCATTTGAAAATGATGACTTCCCTTATCAACCTACTTTAAATAAAAATATACTTTTTTAATTTAATTTAATGTCTAAAATACTTGACTCAAACCTATTTTTGTAAACCACCTCATTAATGAATATATGGCTTAAATGGGAGATTGAGGTCTTCCCTATCCATAATTTGATGACAGTGTATAGAAAACTACTATATGATTTCATTAAATTATTTATATGTATTAAATTCATTCCACATGCATTGAATTAAAGATCATCTATAATTGGCAATGGGCACTTTTGTGTCATTATATCTATATAGGAGTTCATTATATATGCTTATGTAGTGGATAATTGTATATATATATGGATTATCTATGTCCCAGGAAATATGTATATATATGGGTTATTTTCAGATAAATTGATGAACATGGAATATATTAAAAGTAACATTTTAACAAATGTTGTGTGTCCATATGGAATTCATTCAAATAAAAGATAAGGACATTAGAGGCTTTGAAAAAGTTCCTTGCCAAGGGATAGGTTCAATTAATTTTGATATCACAATGGGCCCTAAGACACTATATATTTTGATTGATGTGATGATTAATCATCTGCATTATAAAATACCATAAGTTAAAACATAAATACATGCAATGTAATTTTAACCATTTAATTTTCATTAGAGAATAAAGATTATCCATAAATAGATGTTTGTACACATATTATGTAGACAATAAAGCTTTTAAATATTATAAAGTAATATAACATATTGATGGATATAATACATGATTTTATGTTTTAATAATGTAATATAATACCTTCAGTATTGATCATAACATTAGAAATGCCACATGCATATGAAATTGTTATATTCACCATCAAAAAGTAAAAGAATCCAATTTAAAATGAATCTAATCAATAAATGAAAAACAAGAAGAGAAGATGAGGTACATGTAATCCACCTCTAATTATTCATGATATAATCATATTATAATCCATGGTACAATTTATTATAATCACAAGAGGTAGGGTGCCAACCATGTGTGACAAAATATTTATAGTCAAAATATCCCTCCACATCAACCTACACCTCCCATGATGTTATCTAGTTAACTAATGTGTATGATATCAATGATAAAACTAAAAATACCAAGGTTAATTTGTACATGTAATAATTTTTCAAGAAGTAAAATATCTACAATGATATTTTATTTATTGCATTCAATGACATAACTATACAAAATGATGTAAAACATCCTTATTTTTCATATGTTCTTAATACATCAAAAAATAATGAAGGCATGATATCTTTTTAAAATGATGAATATCTCACTCAGCACACTATAAATATAAATATCATTTTAATCATTTAAGTTAAAGTATAAAATAACTTATTCAAACCCATTTTTATAAACTACCTCATTAATGACTATGTGGCTAAACTAGGTGATCTAGGTCTTCCTTATCGAAGCTTTGATATAGACTATGTATAAAAATATTTGATTATTAAAGTATAACTATTGATATTTATTTAATTCATTCATCATATATTAAAGTAAAGTGTATCTACAATCAAAAATTGACACTCATGTACACTTACATATTTATCTCAATCTTTTACTTATCTTTATGTAGAGAATAATTATCTATATATGGCTTATCTGTGCGATAATATATATATATATATATATATATATATATATATATATATATATATATATATATATATTATCGCACAGATAAGCCATATATAGATAATTATTCTCTACATACATACATACATATATATATATATATATATATATATATATATATATGTATGTATGTATGTATGTATGTATGTATGTATGTATGTATGTATGTATGTATGTATGTATGTATGTATGGGGTTATTATCATTAAATGGATATACATTTAATATATTCAAATTAATATATTTTAAAACATTGGGTGTCAATATGGAATTTATTCTAAAATAATATAGGAACATCAGATGCTTTGAAAATGTTCCCTACCAAAAGATATGCTCAATTACTTTAGATATCATAATGGGCCCTAAGGAATTATACATTATGTTTATTGTTATGTTGAGTCACATGAATTATAAAATATTTTTAGGTATACCATGGGTAAATTCAATGGAAGTTTAACCATTTAACATGAATGAAAGGATAAATTTTGTCCATAAATATAAGTTTGTACACATATCATGTCTCAATAAGTTTACTAAATATTATAATTTAGCATAACCTAGTTATGGTACAATCAATAATTCTATAATTTTTTATTATACTATAATAGCTTTAATATATATCAAAATATTATAATAAACACATAAATATGAAATTCAAGTATCAACTAGGAAAAATAAAAAATATTGAAATTAAAATGAATCAGAACAACAAATGAAAACAAGAGATACATAAAAAGAAATTAAATATTCCCTTATTAGTTAAATCAAAGGATATTAATAGGATGTGTATGTAAGAATATGATAGTGATGATTTTATATTATCTTTGGAATTCTTAATTTTATCAATGACATCATATACCTCTCTATAGGTGATGATGAACCTCTCTCTAATGCTTCAACTAGCAAACATCATTACGAAAGAAAATTACCAATGCATAACATGGTTGTATCTACACATAGATGATTTAATTTCTTGATCTTATTTTTTTAATCATTTAAAGTATTTAAATTAATATATTAAATACACTAATTTCAATATAACATGGTCTTGGTTGAGTGTAATACACTAATAATAATTTCAAATAAGGACAAAATATAGACAAGGTGTGATTTACACACAATACTATACTTTTTATTTCCTTGAACATAGTAATTACATCCTTCCATATTAATATATTAGAGGAAAAGGGGGGTGTATTGTTATATCTTGATTTTACATTATAAACTAGTCTTGTATACATATAAAACTAGCATTCACCATTTTACTATGTCTAAACATTTAACCTATACTTCAACCCTGATATGGTGATTACCTATATCACCTATAACCCATAGTTTGCTTTATATATATATATATATATATATATATATATATATAGATATATATATATATATATATAAAGCACACTATGGGTTACAGGTGATATAGGTAATCACCATACTAGGGTTGAATGTTTAGTATATATTCATATACTATAAAATATCTATGACACGATAGTCAATCTTAGCACAATAACATTGATTCTAGTGTCCCAAATTTGATAGTAATGTTTATTACTTACAAACATTCAAAATTGTCGACCTTTCGACACGTATTATTTAGCGTATTTGTTTTAGTTAACTAGCCTCTGAGATTATTTAAAAATGTGTGGTATAAATATAAAATAAATACCACTAATTATTAGTATAGGAGTTACTAAGAAATCATTTATCAAACACATAATTTATTATTTTTAGAACTAATGTTTACTACCTTGTTCTTCCCTATTTCCAAATTAGTCATATGAGTAATTATCTTACAAGTTTTTAAGCATTCAAAAAACATCCCTTGATGAATATATTTAAGGTTTTAAGATAGATATTTACATGTACTTAGATATACCATATTACACCATTATTCACATACAAGACAATAGACGAGGGAGATGTACACCAGTATGATGCCTTCATTAGTGTTCATGGCTACGTGGATAAATTTTATTCACACATGTTTATTTAAATTCAGTTCAACCTCAATTAAGCCCACAAACCTCCATTTTGCAAAGTGACATGCCCACATGTTTTATTTGATTTGAGTTCAATGGGATCTATCTATTAGGTGTCTCTTCTCTCTCTATTGATGGATATTGATGACCTAAGGATTTGATCATAAGAATTATACTTGTAGAATGTATGTGTGATCACAATTGATGGTTTGTAATGTAAAATGTAAATAATAGTAGGCGTAGGCATAATTTATGTAAAAATAGTGTATTTGTTACAAGATAAAAGCATTAGATTCAAAATAAAAGTGTCAACTCTAGTGTCCTTATTTATATGGTAGTGTTTATGCTGATAGACAACTAATTTATAAAATCTAAGGAATCACATCCAGGAATCATCCTAACTTTTATACACCAGAGTAACCTATATATGCATGTGTATTAATAAAAATCTAAGTATTATATATTTTTAATGTTAAATAAATAAAATTAATCTTTGGCATTGTACTTTCTGTATTTAGCATGTCTCCATAATTTAACATTGTATAAGAATATATCTTACATATGAATTATTTAATTATCCTTCTTTTAGAATAACTTAATGCATTTTTATTAAGTTATCATCCCCCTACACTTAATCACGTATAATGGTTAAATAATAAGGAAAAAATATCTAATGGCATAGATGTATACAATCCAACAACTAGTAACATAAATCCCTTTATTAAATGTTTATTTTATATTTAATTAAATATGTGTAATTAGTATTATTTATTATTTTTACCATTTATTAAATAAGTTATCCTAAGTATTTGGTGATATGGGTTATTTTTGTTACCTTATATCTAGATATTTTATCACATTGAATCTGAATGTATTCTATATAGAATGAGGGTTCTCCTAAAGAGAATGTTCAAGGGGGCTCATTATTTCTATCTATGAGTAATAAATTCTTTCCAATGAATTTACTAGCTTATGGATAAATTTTATTATGGCATTTCTTCTATTTTCCTATGTTTGGACATGGAAAAGCATTTGTGGCATCCTATAATATGACAATGCTACTTAACCTAACATTCATTTTATTTTCATAATTATTCTCAAATGATTTTATTTCTTCTAAATTAGGCCTCATCTTAATGGTGTTGTTTTTTAGTGTCATACTTTTGGAAGGATAGCCTAGATTCAACACCATGATCTTTAGGGTTAAATTTAAAGTTGGTTTTTCTTTTGTAAACAATTATACACTACACTATATACTATTTAAATATAATTTGTTTATACCATGAATACATTGGTAATACTAATAACATAATGGTATTATTATTACTTAGTATCTATATATTTCTACATTTTATAACTTGTATTAGACATATCATATACATGCAATAATATATTTAATTTTGAGTCCTTAGAATGAGCCATTTATAATAATGTATTGATATTTAAAATCCTATTTGGCAAAGGTTTTTAAGGTTGTGTATTGAATAATTATGATGTTTTTATCATTTAGCTTCTAGGAAGTACATTTTAGATAGCCAATAACTGATGATAAACTTGATCACAAGTTTGACTACATAATTTTGTGATGGCACAAGTTTATTAACATATCCTAGAAATATTATTGACATTAATTAGTTGATTCTCATAGATCCTCTTTATTAATGTTAATTGATTAATTTTCATAGATCCTTATGATGTAATTTTTTTTAATCTTGAAATAAGTTTATTAATGTTAGAAACATGAGCATAGACATTACCTTGACTAATTTGAGTAGTGATAAGATTTGAAATTTGATGTGTGAATATTAAAATGGTTAAGTAAATATATTGATAATGAGTGACCTAGATATCGATTATGTTATGAAAAAAATATTGATATAAAATCACTTTGTTGGGATCTATTACTTAGGGCCTCGTAGCTTCTAAGGAATGTCAGACTATAGTTTTGTCCATTGGGGTTGCTCTCACCATGAGTTCAAATTTTTAGAGTTATAGTTGGTTTAACTTCTATTGGATTACCAATTATTACTTATCAATGTAAAGATAAAATCAATAAGTATGATAAGTTAAAACATATGTATTTATATACTATACAATAAAAAGTATAAAGAAACACACTTTAAAATCTATTCTCAATGTACTTGTTTAATTTTTTTTCAACATTTAACATGTTCATGTATAATGTGAAGGATTAAAAGATAAAATGGATTGTATTTGTAATTTTATTAAATGAGTATGGATAAATGATAATCATGTTGAGTCTTTGGTCATGTGAATGAAATGTATGAATACTTACCATTTTTTGCATATGATTTTGTATGGCCCATTTCTTTAGCCATGTGTTTTTATTTCATAAAAATGTGACTTCCCATCTTTCCTTTACATGGAATATGACTACGTAATATTTTAAAAGTTTATAATTCCACTTTTAAAAAATTGAACTTGAGGGTTTTAAATAAATTTGCTTTGGACTACACTAACTCATCAGATAATTCCATTAACAATGCTTCTAGAAGTTATATTCGAATAAACAAACTCAACATAATGAAAATTAAGTTTTTTTACTCAACAAAGATGAAGAAATATTTCCTTCTAAATGTTATCTTTTTTCAGGATCTTCTGTAAGGCATTGTTTAGATAGCTTGGTTCTAGATTTACTATTTTTAGAGTGGTTTGGAAATGTTATTTTCATTGATGTTTTTTAAGGTTATTTTATTATAGATATGTTCTATTTTTTTAATTAATATTACTTTTAGATGTTCGTAATATTTTCTTGATCATTTTTATTTTTTTCTTTACTACTTACCTAGCGACACATAATTGAAATAATTTGGATGAGGCACTTCTTAACCCTATTGTAAATAGTAAAAAAAGTGGATGTTGCCAAAAACTGATGTAACAAATCCAAATGTAAATTAATTCCCATAATAATATTGACCATATTGTACTATTAGTTATAATCTGTCACAAAGGGATCAATAATAAGAATAAACAACTAAGTTGTTTCCTCTCTTGATGTTTAAATTATTGTTATCAACTTTTTATGTTTTAAATTGAATTAAAAAAATTATGTTAATAAAAAAATATAATAGAAATTATGTTTCAATAGAAAATAAGAAATACACTTGTAGAACACAATACTAAATTATATAACTTAATCATAAGGATTTAAAAATTATATATTTAAATATGTATATATAAAAATTCAATTCTACCTTTTAACCACACTTCTTTTAGATGTAGAAATATTTTATTATTTAAAAATATTGAAGATAAACATCAGCTATGATAAGTTGAACATAAATATTCATTGACATCTAATGATATACAATAAGTAACCAAACATTGTGTTCCATATTCATGCCCTAGAAAATTATTATAATAAGAAAATACATTATGTTTTAAAATTGAGTCCATTACATTGAATTGATATCATATCAATTTGAATTTCTCCATATTTTATCCCATTGAATAAAAATATCTATAAATATAAAAAACAAGGCTTAAGAATTCATAAATTTGATCTTTATCATTGGTGAAGAAAATGACAAAATGAGATAAAATAGTTG
Organism: Torreya grandis; assembly: GCA_037957365.1. NCBI lineage: Eukaryota > Viridiplantae > Streptophyta > Pinopsida > Cupressales > Taxaceae > Torreya > Torreya grandis. The sequence continues at coordinate 623,385 of JARHVA010004869.1, read as the reverse complement.
TAGAGTGACCATGCACACATTCTATATCACTAATAAATAGAACACACTAAAATCAAAATGAAATGAACTCAAAGAAGTTAATTATAATATCTTCTATGTCATCTACTTATAGTAATTAAAATAAATATACCATATGCTACTAGTTAGATTTAAAAAAAATTAATTTGGATAAAGATTATACAATCTAAATTATTTCTATTTTTATCTTGCCAAAATCCCAAGAATTCAAAATAAGATAATATTTTATAGTGAGCTTGTCCCTTATCTTGAAAAAATCAAACCATATGTTTCCCTTAGGATTTAGTTCTACTTTATTAGGATTACATTTTCTTGTGTTAGGGTTTAAGACCTAATTTCTATGGTTCCTACATCATATATTCAAAGTATTATATTAGTCTCTTTTTACATAGTTTTTCAAACTCATTTTCATATTAGGATTAAGTATATTAGTTTTTGGACTTGAACTCATTCATATAAGTATAATATCTAATTAAAAAAATATCATTTTTGAAATCCTCATGGGTTTATCTTAGTTAGACTAATTGGAAATAAAAATTATTTTTTTCCAAAAATTCTATAGTCATTTTTTAAAATTAGAAATTACTATTATTAGTATTTTTTTTGAGAAAAGGAAAATACACATATTTTTGTCTCAAATTATTTCTTTACTTTATCTTAAAATATTCATAATAAAAAACTATTTTTTTTCTTCTATTATTCCATACAAATATCTTTAGGTGACTTGTTCATTCTTTTATGTATTGTATCATAGTTAGAAAGGATAAACATACATTAGAGTTTATTAAAAAAAAACTATGATTGTTATAATTTCATGTTTAAATCATAAAATACATAATATATGTCATATCCATGTAATCAGATAAATCAAACAAATGTTTAATTTAACTAAGGGAATAAATTATTGATTAAGAATTTTTGTATATACTTACTAATTCTTATTATCTAAATATATAATTCCAAATGATTCAAGTGACTAATATATGTTAGATGGAATGTATTACTCATTTTCCTCATCCACATCTATCTCAATGTCATGCTTTCTATTATCTATCTCATAGTATCCACCATAGACTTATATTGGAATCCACGGTACATGTTATTATAAGTAGAAGATGTAGGGTGCCATAACATGTTTGATATAATAGTGGTAGTCAAATGATTCATCCACATTACCCTCCACCTAGCATGATTATATGTAATTAACTATATTTTATGATATAATTGATAATATTAATATTAGTAAATCTAATATATCTATATAAGAGCCACTAAATAAGTAAAATATCTAAAAGGATATTCTATTTATTACATGTAACGATGTAAGCTATACCAAATGAAATAAGACATCTCTATTTTTCATCTATTGTGAATAAATTGAAGAATAATAAAATCATGATATATTTTGAAAATGATGACTTGCCTAATCAACACACTATAAATAAAAATCTCATTTTGATCATTCAATTTAAAGTCTCAAATACCTCATTCAAACGTATTTTTATAACCTACCTCATTAATGACTATATGGATCAATTAGTACATTGAGGTCTTTCCTATCCATACTTTGATATAGATTATATATAAAAATACTAAAAAAAAATTTAATTTAATTATTTATTGTTATTAAATTGACATGTCATGTGTTGAAGTTAAGTGCATTAACAATCACGAATTAACAATCTTGTACCATTATATATATATATATATATATATATATATATATATATATATATATATATATATATATATATATATATATATATATATATATATATATTGGTACATCATTGTTAATTCACTTAACTTCAACACATGATGAATCAATTATCTATCCTTATATAGAGGATCCTTATCTATATATGGATTACCTATGTGCCAATAAAGATGTAGATAGATGGGGTTATTAACCTTAAATGGATCAACATGGAATATATTAAGAGAAACATTTTTATAACCATTGGGTGTAAATGTGGACTTTATTTAGAAATCATATAATAACATTAGAGGCTTTGAAAATATTCTTTGCCAAGAGATATGGTCAATTACTCTAGATATCATAATGGGCCCCAAGGCACTAACTGTTATGTTTCATGTGATGCTAAAACACATGCATTATAAACTACTATTATGTCGACCATGGATACATGTAATGAAATTTTAACCATTTAATTTTAATTAGAGGATACAGTTTATCTAAAAACAAAATTTTGAACACATATCATCTAGATAATAAGCCTTTTAAATATTATAAAGTAGTAGAATCTAGAGATGGTTACAGTTGACAATTTGATGGTTTTTAGTGTACTAGAATACCTTCATCATGGATTGTAACACTATAATGGACACATAAAAATGAAATTTAAGTATCAAGTAAGAAAAATTAAGAGGATCCAAATAAAAATGATTCAAAATAATAACTGAAAGTAAAGGATACACAAGAAGAAAAGGTATCAGATCTTCCCTTATTAGTCAACTCAAAGGATCTTAATATGATATGTATGGAATAAGATTATTGTGATGATGATATATTATCTTTGGTATTCTTTATTTTTCCAATGATATCATATTCTTCTTCATGGGTGATGATCAACATCTCTCCAATTCTTACATTAGGAGACAACATTACAAAACCATATTATGAAGGGGAACCATGGTTTCATCCACACATAAATATACTCATTCCTTGCTCTCTTTCATTTTAATCATATAAATTATTTTAAATTTTAAATTACACATACTAGTTATATTATAACATCATCTTGGTTTCATGTAATAAAGAAAAAAAGGGAAACATGGACCACTTATAGACAAGGTGTGTTGTACACACCACAATATACATTTTCTTTCCATTAACCTCATAATTTAATCATTTTGTATTACTAGATTAAAGGAATGGGGAGTGGGTGAATTTATCATTAAATATTGATTTTACATGATAAATTAGTCTTTTACACATGCAAAATATACACATGACTCAACCACTCAGTTCACATCCTCCTTGTATCTGAAAAGCTAATGTTTGTCATTTCACTATGTGTAAATGTTTAGCTGATATTCTGACCTTGATATTCAGAATACCTATATCACATGTATCCCATATTATTTTAAAAAAAGATATGTAGCTTACAATAGAAACTACATATCTTCCTCAACTCTTTATTATGTATGAAATTATTGTCCAAATTAGCATGCTAATATTGATACTAGTGTCCCAAATATGATTGTATAGTTTGTTCCTTACAAACACTCAATATTTTAACCTTTTGACATATATGGGCCATCTTATTTGTTTTAATTAACCCTCCTATAAGATTATTTCAAAAGATATGGTATAAATTAAAAATAAATCCCACTCATTATTCATCTAGGAGTTACCAAGTAAGCACTTATGAAGCTCAAAATTAATCATTTTCACAACCGATATCTACTAACTTATTCTTTCCTATTTAAAAATTAGTCATATGAGCATTCTACTTATATGTTTGAATCATTCAAATAATATACCATTATGTAGGGGCATCATTTTGTTTAATTTTTTTTTGTTAGCTAATGCCATGTGAATGGGAGTTTAAGAAGTTACTTTTTAAAATTAGTATTTTATTTTATTCTTGGGCAATCAACTACCTACTAATGGAAAATTTAATGATCAACAACAACAAATTGAAAAAATTAGATGTTGAACAAGAGTTTTTGAATATAAAAATAGGTAGTCGAAAGCTTTAATGACCATTTTTAGTGCTGCCATAAGCTTTAGGTGGGTTTTTTTTTTTTTTTTTTCGTTAAATTTTTTTCAGGTGGAATTCTATATTTTTCTACATCTTCAATAAAAGAATAGAGAGCTGAAAAAGAGGAACAAAATAGAATAGGGGAAAGAAGGAATGTCCAGAATAGGATAGAGTAAAGTAAGAAGGAAGGGTTAAAATAATAACAAAGAACTAAGGAAAAGAAAGACAAAGGAAGTAGAAAAGAGTAGCTAAAGAAAAAAACAAAAAAGATAGTAGTATACATGTAGTAGACAAGGAAGAAGGAAGTGAAATAATAGGGGAAGGTCTATTATGCAAATATTTTTGTATTTATATGTAAGAGAGTGTAAACCACTATCTTTTAAATATAATATAATACTATTCTCTTAATATTTGTTGTCTCTTTTTTATATTCAGGAGAGCCAAATGTGTGAAAAATTTTGTTCTAAAAGCTAGAGTTTTCATTGCAACCTTAAGGTCTTTTACGTTGCTGAAAATTCTAGATAATCACCTACAACCAATGTTGTAGGTACGTATAATAGCCTACAACAAGTTATACATGTACCCATAGAAACCTAAATCCATTATTGTAGGTACTCATAGAAACAACCATTTTTTGGTAGCATCTTATTGTTTTTCTTTATAGTTGTTTTTTTGCCTCTAAATCTATTTATAGGACCTACAACACATGTATAGACCTCTGTAAAGGTTCTGTGAGGTTGCTTATAGTAACACAACCCCTTGTTTTCCATCTATTTGCTCATTTTAATGGGTTTTTAGATACCTATAAGGGCATGGGTACCATCAACATTGTATTAGAGCCTAGTTATAGCTCTAAGAAGAAGGATAGTAAGTTGAGATTGGGGTTAGAAGAATCCCTATGAGTGGAACTATGGGTGTGTCCCTACAATAATGGATATTGCAGTTAAAACACTACAATAAGAAGGAAAAGGAAAAGAAGGTGAGTTAGAGTAGTAGGAGGCCACCAAGGAGAAGGATGTTAGAGGTTGCAGCTATAGAAGCAATAGGAAGAATCAATGAGGTGTTGGAAACCATAAGGGAAATATAAGAAAGAATGAATGCACTATAAGGTGGTATGAGAAGAGGCAGAGCACATGAAGAAAGTGATAGTGAAGATGATGAAGGAGAAGAATAGGTAGCTAGACAAAAAGGTGAAGATGTATATGCAGATATAGATGCAGGTAGAAGAAGGCTTATAATATTTATTTCCAACATTGGGAAAGGAACAAGGGTAGAGTTAACAAGCTTATCAATAAGTTTAGAATTAGATGAACTAATTGACTAGATAGCAGAGATGGAGGAATACATCAAGTATGATGAAGTAGAGGACATTATTAAAGCTAGCCAAGAAAGAAGATGAACCTATCAAAAAGAATTTTTTTTTTAGAACAATATGTAAATTAGGTGGAAAATGTTGCAAAATCATAATATAATGGTAGCATTCATAACTTAGTTTCAGTTAAAATGGTGGATAAGATGGGTTTAACAAGGAAAACTCAAACTATACCTTATAAATTGACATGGTTACCAAAAGGGCACTAAGTTTTGGTTGATCAATAATGGTTTATGAATTTTTGAATAGGTACATATGAAGATGAGGTGTGGTGTGATATCATTCCCATAGATGTATGCCACTTACTCTTGGGGAGGACATGGTAGTTTGATAGGAAGTAAATATTAAATGGAAGGGAAAACACTTACACATTGGATAAAAATGGAATAAAACACACTCTCACAACATTGGCAACCAAAGAAGAAGAGGTGGAAGGTGGTACAAGAATGCTACTAGTGGTAGGGAAGTAATTTTTGAAAGAGATTAAAAGGGAAAATTATGCTTTGCAATAGTTCCTAAGGAGCTACAAGTAGATACAACAAAGGATAGTAGTGACATGCCTTTATAAGTAAAGTAATTGCTTGAATAATTTGATGAAATTATGTCTGAGGATTTACCAAAAGGACTACCACCTATGAGGAGTGTCATCGATCATATTGATTTGATTCCATGGGAAAGTTTACCCAAAAAGGTATAATATAGGTTGACACCAACAAAAAATGAATAAGTGAACCAAAAATTACAATAGCAATTGGAAAGAGGATTAATTAGAGAAAGCCTTATCCCATGTGCAATACCAACTATATTAGCACCAAAGAAAGATGGTGAATTGAGGATGTGTATTTACTAAAGAGCCATGAACAAAATAAAAATAAGGTATCATTTTCCTTTACCAATAACGGATGATCTCATGGACTATTTTGGTAATGATACATACTTTACAAAGGTTGATTTAAAGAGTGGATATCACCAAATTAGGATAAGATAGGATGATGATTGTAAGACTACTTTTAAGACCAAAGAGGGGATATATGAGAGGTTAGTAATGCCCTTTGTGTTAACAAATGCACCCAAAACATTTATAAGGTTAATGAATGAAGTAATAAAACTAGTTCTATGGAAGTTTATGATTTTTTATCTTGATGATATTTTGATCTTTAGTAGAAGTAAAGATCATTTATTTCATATTAGATAATTCTTATGAAGCCTCGAGGAAGAAAGGCTATTGGAGAATTTAAAAAAGTGTAATTTTATGAAAGATAAATTGGTTTATTTTGGATATGTGATCTCTCAACAAGATTTGTAAATGGATATAGAAAAGGTACGTGCTATCATTGAATGGAAAACATCAAGGAGTGTACATGATGTTAGATGTTTCCATGGTTTAGCAAGTTTCTATCACAGGTTTATTCAAAATTTTAGTGGTATATGTGCACCCATAAATGAAACTATAAGGGGAGATAATAAAGAAATTAAGTGGAAATCATTATCAAATAAAAGTATTGAGAATTTAAAGAAGAAAGTCATAAAAGAACTGGTATTATCATTGCCCAATTTTACAAAAGTGTTTAAAGTAGATTGTGATGCAACTAGGACAACCATAGGAGTAGTTTTAAGCCAAGAGGGAAGACTATTGCATACTTTAGTCAGAAGCTTAATGATGCCAAGAAGGGGTATTCAATTTATGACCAATAATTTTATGATATTATGCAAGCTTTAAATAAGTTCCATCATTATTTACTTCTCAAAAAATTTATTCTCTACACGGATCATCGTGCTTTACAATTATTAATAGTCAAACAAAATTGAACTAAAGACATGAAGTGGGTTGAATTACTATAGGGTTATACTTTTATTTTAAATAATAGAAGTGGGAGTTTAAATTAATTGGTGGATGCATTGAGTATAAGAACAACATTTTTGAGTGAAATAAGAGATGCAGTAGTTGGATTTGATGCTATGAAAGAGTTGTATAAGGATGCATGGACAATATGTATGGACCTAACTAGTGTGGATAGGACACCTTGGATGGATTTTTTTCATAAAATATGGATTGATATTCAAAGAAAAACAACTTTTCATACCACAAGGATCAATGAGGTAGAATTTAATAAGATAAAAACATTGTGGTGGTTTAACTAGACATTTTAGAGCTGATAAAAAAATGGCACAACATAGTGAAAGATAACTTTGGCCAAGGATGAGGGAAAAAATTTAAAAAAATGTGAAAGGATGTGAAATTTGTCAATATTCCAAAGGAAAGTGTCAAAATACAGGCCTATATCAGTCATTACCCATACCAGAGAAGCTGTGAGAAGATGTAAGTATGGATGTTGTGCTTAGACTTGCATGAACACAATGAGGTAAAGATTCTATTATTGTGGTTGTTGATATATTTTCTAAAATGGATCACTTTATAGCATGTAATAAGACGGATGATGCGAAACATGTAGTAAATTTTTTCTTTATGGAGGTTATTAGATTACATGGTTTACCAAGAAGTATAGTTTCAGTTTGTGATACTAACTTTGTAGGATATTTTTGGAGGACACTTTCAAATAAATTAGGGACTAATTTAAATTTTAGTTCTGCATATCATCCTCAAATATATGAACAAATTAAAGTTTTTAAGAAGAGTTTAGGGAACTTGTTAAGATGTTTAGTTGGTGATAATCTTATGCAATGGGATTTGATATTGCCTCAAGGTGAGTTTACATATAATGACTTAATTAATAAAATCACAAGTAAGACTCTATTTCAAATCATTTATGGCCATAGTATTAGAGGTATTTCAGAATTAAGGGAGCTTGTAAATACTAAGTGATATAAGAAAAGTGCTAAAGGAGAGGAGTTTGCCAAATATATGTAAGATTTGCATCAGCAAGTGAGAGAAAAACTCAGTTGGAGTAGCTAACTATATAAAGCTAAACTTGATTTGAAGAGGAGAGAAAATAATTTTTAAGTGAGAGATATGGTATTGGCACATCTATGAAAGGAAAGATTTCCCAGCCATGCCTACAACAAACTCAAGTGGAAGATATTGGACCATGTAAGGTCATCAAGAAGTTTTCACCAAATGCCTATGAGTTAGAGGTACCTGAAGGTTTAGAAATCTCTTTAATTTTTAATGATTTTTATTTATATGCTTATCATGAGGGAGAAACATCATAGTTGCAAGAAGAAGAGAAGACATTTTTGACTAAATGAAAGGATCATCTACCTAAGAAAGCATAAGAGGAAATTGAAGATATTTTGGATTCAAGAGTAATTAGGAAGACAAGGGGAAAAGAGTACAATGAATATTTAGTGAAATAGAAAGGTAATCCAATGGAGAATGCATCATGGTTAAGCCCAATAGAGTTAGAATCACCACAATTAGTACCAGATGATGAAGTTGTTAACCTGAAACAACTAGACACTTAACCCATAGCAACATAAAGAGCTTTACATAGTGAGCAGGGGCTCACAAAACATTCTATCCTAGTAGTTTGATGTAGGGGCATCATTTTATTATAAATATTTTAATTTTTTTGTCAAAAAATGCCACATGAAGAGGCTTTAGGGAGTTAATTTTTAAAAATTAGTATTTAGTTTTGTTTTGGGGCAATTAGCTACCTACATGTGGCACATTTAATGAGTAGTAATAAAAAACTGAATGAGAGAGAAGTTGAGTGGGAGTTTTTTAATTTAAAAATATGTAGTTGAAGGCTTTAATGACCATTTTTTGTAGTTCCCTAAGCTTTAGGTATGATTTCTTTTGGGGAAGGACTTCTATATTTTTGGTAGTTTTCAAGAGAAGAAATGAGAGTAGAAAAAGAGGAACAAAATAGAACAGGGGCAAGAAGGAAGGTCTAGAACAGGATAGATCAAAGCAAGAAGGAAATTTCAAAATAATAATAAGAAACTAAGGACAAGAGAGATAGAGGATGTAGAAAATATCTGCTAAACCAAAAGACACAATGGATAATATTATACACGTAGCATACAAGGAGGAAGGAAATGGAATAATAGAGGAAGCTCTATTCTACAAATATTTTTGTAACTATATATGAGTTTAAACCACTATCTTTTGAATATAATATAATACAATTGTATTAATATTTGTTGTCTATTTGTTTATGTTTGGGAGTGTTAAATATGTGAAAATTTATATTTTTAAAATTAGATTTTTGATTTACAAGTTTAAGGTCTTTTAAGTTGCTAATAATTCTACATAGTCAACTACAACCAATGCTGCAGGTACTTATAGTAACCTACAAAAAGCATTGTAGGTAACCATAGCAACCTCCAACCATTGCTATAGGTACTTGTAGCAACAACCTATTTTTGGTAGTAACTTAGTGTGTGTCTCTACAATGGTTGTTGTTTACCTCTATAGCCATTTATAGGACCTGTAGCACATGTGTAGACCTCTTTACATGTTGTGAGGCTGTTTAAAACAATATAAGCCTTCTTTTTCCACCTATTTTCTTATTTTAATGGGTTTTTAGTTACCTACAAGGGGGTGGGTACCATCATACTATGATCAATATATGTTAAGTTTTAGGCTATATCACTACACTGCATGGACATGCATATACCATATTACATGATTATTCACATATGATCCAATAGAAGAGGGAGACATACATCAGTAAAAGAACCTCATCAGAGTATATGGATATGTAAAGTAGTACTAATTTATAGAGGGGTGTTTGAGTTTAGTTAAGCCTCACATGAGCCCACTAACCTCCATTTTACAAGGTGACATGCCCAAGTTTATTGACTTAGGGGTTTGATGAAAATAATTACATCTAGAACATGTGTATATGATCCCAATTTATAATCTATAAGTAAAAATTATAACCTAACAAGTGTAATTAGAATTTATAAAAAGGAAGTGTATTTTTTTACAATATGTAATAATCAATTCTAATACAAAAGTGTCAACTCTAGTTTCCCTATTTATATGGTAGTATCTAGGTTGACAAAGAGTTAATTTATAAATTTTGAAGAATCACATCCAAGCCTAATCCTAACTTTTCTACACCTTCATATCCTAGATCTATGCATGCATCAATCAAAAACATAAGTATTATCTCTTCTTCATGTTTAATTAATAAAATTACTATTTAGAATTGTACATTAAATACTTAGCATGTCTCCATAATTCAAAATTGAATCATAATATATTTTGAATATTAATTACTTAATTATCTTTCTTATAGAATAACTTAATGCATTTTAATTAGGCTTTTCTCCCCCACCTTTAATTGCTTACAATGGTTAAACAATAGGGAAACAAAATTTAATGGCATATATATTTAATCTAATAAATAAGACATAAACTCAAGTTATCTATTTTACTTTAATAAATTTTTTTATTTAATTAAATAGGTGTAATCGGTATGATTTATTATTTTTTTATGTTCAATAAAATAATTAACCATAATTATTTTGTGGTGAGGGTTATTATTGGCACCTTATATCTAGTTATTTTGTCACATTCAATAAGAATGTATTCTATCTAGAATCAGGTTTAGTTTAAATAGAAAGTTTAGCAAAGGTCTTTATTTTGAACCCCAAGTAATAAATTGTTTCTTATGACTTTCCTAGTTTCTATATCAATTGTGTTGTGGTGTTTATTCTATTATCCCGTGTTTGGATATCTAAAACCATTGATGGCATCTTATAATATGCCAATGATACTTGACCTAACGTTAATTTTATTTGCATAATTATTTTAAAATGATTGTATACTTTTCCCAATTTTGCCTCATGTTAATGTTGGGGTTTTTTACTATCACATTTTTGCTAGGATAGCCTGGATTCAACACCATGACCTTTGGGGTTTAATTTGAAGCTGATTTTTATTTTACAAATAATTATATAATACACTATGTATTATTATTTAAATATTATTCATCCGTACCAAGAATAATTTGGTAATTCTAATCATTAGTCAACCACACAAATTATACCTTATATATGTTTGAAGAAGAACCTCATATGACATCATGGCCTTATTGTTGCCTAGCATCTATCGATTTCTACATTTTATAGATTTTATTTTATGTATCATAGACATGAGTTACTCTATTTCATTTTAAATCATTGGCATGAGATATTTATAGTGATATATTAATATTTAAAACCCTCTTTGCCAAAGGTTATTAAGGATGTTTTTTCAGTAATTGTGATGGTTTTAGCATTTTAGCTTCTAGGAAGCATTTCTTGGATAATGAACACTTGATGAGAAACTTGATCACAAGTTTGACATGCATCTTCGAGTGATGGTATACGTTTATGAACATATTCTATAAATATTATTCACGTTACTTATTTGATTCTTGGAGATCCTCCTTATTAATATAAACTGATTAATTCTCAAATATTCTTCTGATGAATTTTTTTAAACTTGAAATAAATTTGTTAATGTTGAAAACATGAGTGTGGAAATTACCTTAACTATTTGACTGGTGCCAACCTTTGGAATTCAATATGTGAATATTAGAATTGTTAAGTAAATATATTGAGAATGAGTGTTCTAGCTACCGATTCTGTTAAGAGCAAAAGCTATAGATCTAACATCACTTCATTGTGATCTCTTGCTAAGGACCTCATATCTACTTAGTAATGCAGGACTGTAGTTTTGTCCCTTGAGGTTGTTCTCATCGTGAGTGCAAATTTTTGGAGTTATAATTGGTTTAACCTAGACTGGGTCTTCACTTATTAATTATCGAGTTAAATTATAAATTAATAAGTATGATAAGTTAGCCCGTGTAGTTGTAGAGTATACAATGAAAAGTAGATGGAAACACACATTAAAATCCGTTCTCAATTTACTTCTTGTTGAAATTATTGCCCGCTTTTACTCTGTTGATGTTGAATGTGAAAGATTAAAAGATAAAACGGATTGCCTTTCTAGATTTTTTATATGGGTGGGTGGAAATGATAACCATAATGAGTCTGGAGGGCATGTGAATGAAATGTCTGAATACTTGCCATTGTTGCATACGATTTTGTAAGCCCCATTTCTCTAGTCATGTGTCTATATTTTCATAAAAACATGATTACCCATCTTTCCTTGACATGGGTTACGACTATTGGAACTTTATAAAAGTTTATAATTTCATTTTTCCAAAATTTAAGTGCAGGGTTTTTAATAAATTGGCTTCGGACTACACTCAAGCTCATCGGTTTATTCGACTAACGATGTTTACGAAATTTATATTCGAATCAACAAACTGAACAGAGCGGAAATCAAGTTTTTTATTTTTATTTTTTGTCTTGACGAGGATGATGAAATATTTCCTTCCAAATATTGTCTTTTTCAGGAGCTTCAATAAAGCAATGTTTAGATAGCTTGAGGTCTGGACTTTACTATTCTTAAAGTTGTTTGAAGATGTTATTTTCATTGGTGTTTTACAAGGTTATTTTATTATAGGTTTGTTTTATTTTCTTAATTAACCTTATTTTTTTAGATGTTTATATTTTTTTAGTCATCAATTTTTATTTATTTATTTTTTTCCTTATTTTTTTTAATTACCAATCTGACCATGTATTATTGAAATACTTAGAGTGAGCCATTTATTAATCAGTAAAAATAATTGAAATTCTCATAAAACGACATAACAAAATTAAATGTAAATTAATTCTCAAAAAAATATTAATCTAATTATATTTATATTTATGATATATCATGAAGGGATCAATAATATGAAGCAACAATTAATTTTTTTCCTTTCTTAATCTAAATTATTGTTATCGTCATTTTTGATGTTTTAAATTGAATTAAAAAAATTATCAAATTATGTTTATATATATATATATATTTATACTCCTCTGATAGAAAGTATCTTCCAATAAAAACTGTCGAATACATTTGTAGTGCATAATACCGAATTATATAATTTAGTCAAAAATGAATCATAAAATTCGGATTTCAGAAAATATGAAGTTTGTATATTATATATAATTTTTTTTAAATATGTATATATAAAAATTCAATTCTACCTTTTAACCACACTTCGTGTGGATGTTGTGGGAATATTTTTAATATTTAAAAATATTGTAGAGAAACGTTGCTCAAAATAATTTGAAGAGAAATATTCATGGACATGTAAAGATATACAATCGGTAAATAAACATGGTATTCCATATTCAGCCCCCAGAATATTATTATAGTAAGCAAAAAAGTTGTGTTTTAAAACTGATTCCATTGCTTTGAATTTATATCATATCAATATGAATTTCTCCATAGTTTATCCCAATCAACGCAATTATCTGTAAGTAGAACAAAGGAGGCTTAAGAATTCATAAATTCGGTCTTTATCATCGGTGAAGAAATGGAGCAAATGAGATAAAGCAGTTGTCGAATGACAAAGAAACCCGGGTTAACATTAAATTCTGTCATTACTAGGGGAAGGTTGGGCGTTGGAGACGATTTAGGTCTTTATGCTTTGATAAATATATGTGTTACTATGATCGAATCGTAACATTGAACTATAATGTGAGAAGCACTCCATCGATTGCTACGACGTTAAAGAGGGCATGCCCACGAGAATGTCTGAATCGTCCAGTTCCGCCAACCACTGACCAAAAGAGTTCTAATTACTCCACTCATCTCCACTGTGCTTCTATTCTCAAAGATAACAGACGCAACCAGATGAAAATTAGTACCCGTATGATCTAAATTGTCCACCAAACCTTGAATTCTTCGCAAAAACTTGGAGTTGTATTCAGGTCCCTGGGTCACAGAGTTGTCTATGAGAAATATTGTCCCAAAGGATGACACATTTGAAGATGTTCCATTCACTCTTCCAATTACACTTACAGTCACATTGGGTCCTCTCGTGATTTCCTGCACATAGAACACCATGTTCTTTTCTGTGGCATGCAAGGTTTTGCTTGGCGAAGCAGTTATAGAAAAACATTTTAGAATGAAGAATGTGAAGAATAAAAAGCATAGTGAAGATTTTGCAGCAATTGAATAGACTTGAAAGACACTGCACGAATCTGCCGATAAAGGATGTTAATAACGAGAAAAAGTGTGGGGGCAATATGATATGCAGGTGCTTGAACAATATAGAGAGACTTCTTCTTTTGTAAGAGACTGGACGACTCTGCCGATAAAAAATGCGTGGAAGTGTTCAGCTGTCTAACATTGAACCATATTGTTTTAGTCAGAGTCGTTAGAGATTTATTTTTCAAATCAACGCGAGATCGTATTTTTAATTATTTTTTAAATTGACGGTTATCTACTTGATATTGCCAAAGGAGGAGTATATATATATATATATATATATAATTCTTAATAGTTTTCAACGTTCTGTTAATATAACTCAAAAACGTAAATAAGGCCAATGGCCACCAAATCTTGGCTTCGATGCGCGTGTAAATGAAATTTCTCGAAACTAACAGTTCGAAATCGAAAAGGTTAAATTGAAAGAGATTTATCATCCCGGGTCGCGTACGTCCCGTTAGAAGGGTAACAACCTTTTTGAACGAAATAAAATTATTGACCTTGTAAGTGTTGATGAATTATTCTAGGATCTGATTAGCGGTGAACATAGTGATTGATTCAATTTTTAAATTGTCTAGAATGCAAAAATTAAGTTGATTGATTATGTTTTTATTTTATCTACAATGCCAAAATTAAGTTGGTTGATTTTTAACCACAAGACTGAGGATAATTATAATGTGCAATTACATATATCAACGTTAATATTAACATTAACATTAAGCAGTTTATCAAAATTGTAATGAAAAAAATATATTGACTTTTTAACGGGGGACTAATTCTTCTAGTAAACAAAGTGATTGATTCTTATCACAAGTTTTAATGTGTATTAATATATATTGATTGATTCTTGTCTGATGTTTAAAAGTTTTAATTTATGTACTACAAAACCAAAATAAGGATGATAGAACTCTAGGGATTGAAGAGGAATAGGCTGCCAAGAATTTTTAGCACAGCAATACACTTCGTATGAAAGGATATATATAAAGAAATTAGTTTATAATTTTTAATGAATAATTAATTTTCCTTTCATTATCATTAAATGTATTGTTTAAGGATTAATATTAAATATTATAATATTTGTTTGTGCAAGCAATAGAAATGGAAAATTCTTGAGAATTGTTCGAAGATGTAATATAAATATTATTTTTATGATAAGTTGTATTTTCATTGTAGCGTGCAGGCCATAAACAATCATTTTCAAGGGAATCATTGTATAGCTTGAATTGTATTGGTACAAAATAATATTTACAACATTTTTTATTCTACAGATAACATAATCGAAGTTGATCAACTCACAAAATGTAATCATAAACATGGTAGTTTACTCAATTTAGATCTATAAAAGAAGTGGACCTTTCTTTTGAGGAGAATGAAATGTCAGTATTGTTCTAGTTATGATAGATATCAAAATCACGATGATCAAGAATATCAAATTAATTAAGCTAAATATATTTTTGAAGGTGTAGCTATGATAAATTTTTACATTCAACAAGTTTTTTGAAGTTATGACAAAGAATTTCATAATCTTAAACTTCACCAACTAAAAACAGTTCATTTTTAGAAGTTGTATGCTGAATATTCAATAGGTAGTAGGAATATTTTATGTTGTGATGCCAACTCCATAATGCATTTGATTTTTTTGCCTATATTATTATAGAATTTTCATTTTACTTATATCACATATATTTAATCTTATTTCATATTGTTATCTAATTTGTATTGACTTGTGAAGAAGATTATTGCAATTCACTTTTTTATATGTTCACATAAAAGTTATGTTATTATATTGCCATCACATGTGGATTATGGATATGAACGTTAAGAATTAATCCATATAGATTGATATGGTTAACATAAATATTTAATATACATTATTGTGTGATTAGTAGATTTCTAGTGGTTGTTTATTACTCTATGTGTTATTCTCAATATTTTATGCTTCATATATTTCAATGATTGGAAGTTCATATATTTTATATAATTGGATACCATGAATCTAAAATTGTGTATAGATTTTTTTTTCGGTATGTACCCTTGGCAAGTGTAATGATCATTTGAACATATAATTTATATTTTTCATGTGGGTTTAGCTAGTAAAATATGGTCTTTAGTACATGACAACAACAAGCATGACAAAGTCTTATTACACATGACTTGAGCAATGAAAAAAGGTCCTACGATGCCATTGTCTCTCACTTACATGATCTCATATGGGTAAGCTTTTATTTTAATCTTCTATACACCTACAATAACCTCATTTTCTATTTCAAACAAACTAAATATAATGTATTGATGTTTTTAAGCTCTTAGCTTAGTCTACATTTACATAGGTCAATTTACCCATACCGTGTAAATACTACCAATCAATATGGACTAATCTAGTTGGAAGTATTCCACTCAAAGACAGATATTTTAAAAAATCAAACTCATCCTTAAGGTTATAAAATTATCTTAGCATCTTGGTGGCATCATTAATTATTCAATTTGAATAATATATATAAAAATCAAGGGCTCATTCAAAAATTAATTGGCACATATCTCATATGCATATATACAATATTGTACACTATGAAAATTTACAATGTTCTGCCCATACTAAAAAATTATTACTATGAATAATCAAAAACCAAGTTTAAAGAACTCAAAATACAAGTCAAATCTATTATTGTATATTGTCCAAACCAATTATTAATTGCATACATATATTGAAAGAACATAATTTTACAATTTCACTAGGTGGGATAACTACATTTGGATTTTCAACCCTCCTTAGAGCATTAAATGATTTTTACGTAAAAAGAGTTAAATCATCATACAATGGTGATAGGGGTCAACACAACTCATTACACTTTCCACTACGTTTTTTTAGGTTTGTAGCCTTTAAAAGAATGTTTAGACTTCCAAGGCAAAGGAGGTTGATTTCCAAATCTATGTGTATCATCAATATTTGGAATAAAAAATATATAGAAAACAAATACAACTGTTGATGAACATACATTTATTATGCCCTTATACAACAAATGTTAGTCCCAAAAATTAGGTCAGTATCAACTAATGATATTGACTCAATCCTTCATAACTAACTTAGTGTAGATCATGAATTAGTTCTAAAATGAATGGACCATTGGCATGCTTATCCTTGATTTTCACTTCTAGAATAGAATCATAGTTAGACATTCAATCATAAAACTTAAGTATCATGACCTCTTTAGTAAATTATATATTTATCATATTCCCTTGCCAAATTAGATGAATCAATATCACACATTTACATTTAGATACATGCTTGAATGCCATATATTGATCTAAATAATTTAAAATTTGTATTTTAATTACCTAAATCTCACCCATTAATAATTTTTGGGTGAGATATACTGGTGAACCCATAGACATATATAGTAGTGCATAGGCTTAGGTTTTACTTTAGGGATTAATCCTCCCAGGGTTTTAAATTTCAGCCACAAGGTTTTATTTTTAAATCATATTTTTAATTAAGATTAAAGGTTTTTTTTAAAAAAATTATAGACACCCTATTATACAAGACAAAAAAATTAAAAATAAAATAATAGGGCCTAAACTACCCAAATACCACTTTATGTCTGAAAATCCTATCAAGTAAACCAAGGGACTACATCCAACTCAAAAGTAACTAGAAAACTACCAACCGTTGGATTTTTAATGATCATACTCTTAAACCTAAATATGAATCTAGCACCAGTAATTGCACAAAAATAAATAGTACTGGCCAACAAGCCAGATCAAACAAAAACTACTATAACCAACTATTTTGTTGAGAGTCTCTCTTTTCAATTTTTTATTTGAGATTTTAGTGACATGATTAATGAATTTGGCTACTTTTAACCTCTTCCTTTCTTCCCTTTCACTAGATTATACCCATTCCCCTCCTTGGGATTTGGAAATATGTGGATGGATAACACCAAAGTAGCCTCTGAAACTTGAGTCATTAAAGTATATATTAATCTTTCCCCTAAAACTAGGATTAGAACCTTTGAGGATTTGATACTTTTCTCTATGAGAGTTTTGAAATCCACCATTAAGCTCTGATTAGTCTTTTGAAATTTTAATGATGGTTTCCCCTTCCTATTGGTATATGTGTCCACAAACAACCAATCGTTGACTATGTATTCCACCAATGTTTCTAGAATCATTCCCAGTTCATCTTCTATTGAATCTAGATTTCAATCCACTATCATATGTTCTACATCTACCCAAAAATTATTTCATCTCTTTTGTTTCATGAGAGGAAAATCATTTTCAAGATGTCCTATGAGGAAACATATATGAAATATAAATGGGAGACCCTCATAATCTATTACACAAACCTATATTTTATTCCTCACAACCAACTCAACTTGAGTTGGGAGTCCTTTGGAGAGATCAACATATGTAAGAAATTGGGCATATGTGTAACATCCTTATTCAATAGTCATAAAATTTGGATAGAAAAAATTTATAGTAGCATCCTTAATAGTTCTTAGAACCCTCAGATTCTAAAATTTTAGGGGAATATTTGTCAATCGGATCCAGACAAGTTTTTTTTAAAAAAAATTGGTACATGGGTTATAGTGGGGATGCAAAGATATAAACAACAACAAATGATTATCACATTCCCATGAATGTTAAAAAATAAGATATTTATCTGTTATAGAATTTAAAATAATAATGAAAATACCTTTTACATAGGGTTGAAGGGTAATTTTTCCATCAAAAAGGGTTTGTTAGTTATCAATAATCCATGTGAGAGGATCTTAAAGAAAAGGCCAGAAATATTCAAATTTGTACAGCATTCCAAACATGGGTAAGTGTTCTTTCATTTACATAATATCTTTATTTATTTTTTTCAAAAGTAGTAATGGGAATTACCGTAGTTGGGGATAAATATTTAACCCTTACCTTTCTTAAGTCTACATCTGCATATGAAGTATGCATGTGAGGCTATGTAAAAATTGCCCCCATTACCATGGGATCATATCCACTTAGATCCCCTATTTTATTTGATAAAAGTGCTACTCTATTTATTCTCTCTACCATCAAAATGTGAAAACCTTATATCCTTGAAATAGCTTTCATTATGGTGACCCTTCTTATGGTTTTAGCTCCATCACTTATAGTCACCATCATCACTGTAATAATAGTCATCACCATCATGTGATTAACAATCACCTAGATCATTGGCTCATAGAAATAATGGATTATAATAATTAGGGATTTTAGAAAAACTTATTTGTTCATATTGAAAATATTTTTTAAATAACATTTATAATTTTTTAATATTAGACTTTAATCATGACCATGTTGAATGAAATTATCAGTTAACATAAGTAATGAGATTAATCTTTATATATTATTCTTCACAGATAGTGTATCTTATTTAGAATATAAAAGGAAGTAAACAGGTAAAAAATATCAAATAAAAAAACACTAATAAGGGAAAAATTACTAATGAACAATCCCAATCCTTTGTCTAATCCTATTTTGTAACATCTAGTTAAAGCTACCTCTACTTATTATTTGAAATAAAAGACTTTCATAGATCCCTTATTTCCTCTAATTATATATTTTACAACACACCCTATGCACTCTATCAATGTATTTATCACTAATATTGAAACTCATGAAAAACTTACTAAATATCAACAAGATGCCTTAGAAAATGAAAATTTTGGTTAAATATATTAACATGAACCCCATAAAATTTATTTAATGTTATATATGCCACTACTATTAGAACTATTTCTATGCCTATATTCTAGTAAACTATGTGACATCTAAAAAAAATTTGGAGGTACCACAAGGAATTCAATAAATTATCTCTCTGATTCCTATGAAGAAAATCTTCACCCCTCTTATGATGGTTACAAATATTCCATTACCAAACTTGTTTAAAAAACATTCCCTTGAGAATAATTTTATAGATCTACATGCCAAGGTATTTTAGCTAAATCAAGTTGCATTGAGAGCTATTCATGCCATATATTTTCACACTTTGATGGATAAGCAATGAATCCCTGATATGGTAGATCACTCTTTACCAATAAGATTCATAGCTACAAATATCCCTTTATATGAAAGTAAAGATGAACTAGAGAAACATATAACATCATTCCATGTAACTTGTTTGTACTATGCATACAATGATAAACTATTAACCAAGTTGTTTCCTAGAACTTTGAAGAAAGATGAACTGAGGTTGTTATATTATCTACTACTCAATTATGTAAGATAATTCAACCGTTTAGCTGACCAATTATTATCAAAATGTTTCCATCAACATTGATCTTAAGTTATCCTATTCATAAATTACTAAGTTAAATCAATGGTCTAATGAACCAACCAATAACTATATACTCTAATTGAAAATAATTCTAGCCAAAATGACTGGTATTATGGATAAAATGGAATTAAAAGATATAATCAATAATAATTTGATACAACCACTCAATGAGGGAATTATATTTAGGAGATTAAAATTATTTGACAAGTTATGACATGTACTAAGTGATAGATAAATCAAGTTGATTGATATGAGTAAAATTAAGTATGTACATCAACTGATACAAGAACTTAGATAATGAGGTTTAAAATAAAACTGAAGTATAAGGTCAAGCCAAGTGATAATAAGAATGAAGTGAATATTATAGTCAATGTAGTTTCATAACTTATAAATTAGTTACAATTTTTATATCCCCTAAATAGGTATTTTTCATGATTATAATTACCTCCTCATGCATTACCAAGTAATATTATCGAGTGTGTCATTATCGCACTTTGTAATTCATAAGAGAGATCCAAGTAGACATATACTAATGAAATATGATTGTAATGGATAAATTTTGACAATCATCAAATTATGAAACACTAAATGAATAAATTTTAAAGCTAATAACTAAGGTACAAGATCAGATAGATTATAACATTATCTATTTTATCACTTGTAAAGAGGAATATTGATTGTAGAACAATAGAAAGTTACAATTCAAGATATTTAGTGATACTTTCCATAAACATGTGTCAAATTAAAACTAAAGACACTTCAATGGTACTTTATGCATTAAAAATGTATCCTCCACGACAACATATGATCATCCACTTGATACTATCATTAATGCAATTAGGTATATTATACCTTGGTGACCCATGAACACATTCAATGATAGTTACTAGTTGATGATGATTCATATTTATATGCATTATTCATAAAATCCTATAATAATGGATAGATTTTATATAGTATAATGATTCATAATAGATAGATTTCATGCACAATGGTACTTATGAAAATTATGAACATAGTGGTACATGATTACTTTGGTA
Organism: Torreya grandis; assembly: GCA_037957365.1. NCBI lineage: Eukaryota > Viridiplantae > Streptophyta > Pinopsida > Cupressales > Taxaceae > Torreya > Torreya grandis. The sequence goes on along the minus strand of JARHVA010004869.1, from coordinate 601,928 downwards.
TGTTTTTGGTGGTTTGTTTTAATGATATTTTTGTATTCATTAAGAGAAAAGAATAACACTAAGGAATTTGAGAATGGTATTATAATTTATAATAAAGGAAAATATATATGTAAATCTAAGTAATGAGAAGTATATACAAAATAACTTGGTATTTTTTATAATTTTATTTTTAGAAGATAGTGTTAGAATGGATGAAGAAATGATTTAGGCAATGATTGAGGTGCCCATTATAAGAACCATATCATAGACAAGAATTTTTAATGGTTTATTTAATGTTTACATAAATTTATTTAAAAAATTTAGTGGTATTATTACACCAATCATAGATTTGGTAATGAAAAAATATATAGCATTCAATAGTTGAAGATAATGGTGGAAATTTTTTTTTATAAAATTTTCATATTTAAAAAAGTATTTGTGGTAAATTTTGATGCTTCACTTATCCGTATTGGTGTTATTTTGATTAAATAATTAAGTCCCATAACATATTTCATTTATAATTTGAGTGAGGTAACAAATAGATACTATACATATGATGTTAAATTTTATGCCATTGTACCGGATTGAGAGATACTTATGCCATGTTTTCACAAATATTGAAAGATAAATCATGAAACCCTAAGATAATAACATACCCTTTAATAGTAGGATTCATAAAACCAACTATCCATTTATATGAATATAAAGATGATCTCGAGTAGCATATTGGATCAGTTCATGGAACATGTTTATCTTATGCATAAAATGATAAACTATTGACAAATTTATTTCCTAAAAGTTTTAAGAACTATCAGGTGAGATGGTTATATGATCTCCCTCTTAATTATGTAAGAAAATTCAACTATTTCATTGACCAATTATTATAAAACTTTTCCATCAACATTGATGAGGAGTTATCCTATGCATAAATTACTATGTTAAACCAAGGGTCCAATGTAATAATTTTGGTATAGATTTACACACTAAAAATAGCAAAATAAATCTTTATGTGAAGAAAATGATATTCATTTATTTGATAATATGTTCAAGATGTCTAATAAAATGTAGTAATATAATATATATAGCTCTAGGAGCCCCTTCAAGATAGAAGTCAAGGATAATCTTCAAATGCATAAATCTATCCAAATATTTCCACTTCCTCATTTATTCTATCTCATATCTATATCTACATGAGTTTTCAACTAACATAAATATTTATTTTTATCTACATATTACAATATTACTCACCCATGTGAGTAATAACACAAATATACCTAAAATTTCCACCCTTAATGCTAATATGGGGGAAAATATAAACATATTCTACTATCACTACTCTCTCAAAACATTGCATAGACCAAATAAAAAGCCATAATATTTCCTCTTTAACCTTATAAATGCATATTTCTTGATTTGAATAATGTGGGATCATTCCCAACCCATCAGTTCTTATGTTTCAAATCCTCTAGAGTCCTAGATCTCCCAAACTATATGAACCTCTGTCCGTGTCAATTTTACATTGATATCCTTTTCTTCCCTAAAAATTGGTTTTTTTAGAATATGTATCTGTCCAAAATGATGTTATAGGGGTTTATTTATGACATAAAATAAATATGAAAATTCCAAAAAGCAAAAACCTGAATACATATGCTATTAAAACACTATGCATCCTAATCACTAGTGGCTAGAGAAAGGACCCTAAATATGCTCTAACCCCATGTGTCCTCCATCCTATTTTAAATGATACTTAGTATAACAAGTATTCAAAATTAAATCCAACGTTTTAATTCATTGGTTTCTCCTTAGTTGTTGTTTCACCTTCGATGATTACATTAGATTCATTATATTTGATTATTCTCTTAAGTACATCATTAGCTCTAATATTACAATTCCAAGATTTATGTTTTTTTTCTTATAGTAATAACATTCCACATCTTCCTTATTATTTTTTTGGTTCTTATGATTATTTTTATGTACATCATAGTTTCTTCTTCATCTTTAATATTGCTCTTTATTCTTCTCCTAAGATTGATGAGACCATATCTTCAAGAGACTAAGAAGGCATTCGACCAAGAGTGAAAATGACATTACTTTATTTTGAAGAAAAAGTATTAAAAAAATAAATTTTGAATCTTCTTCATTAACTAGGGATTTGACTTATAATATCTATCTCATAAGATATTTGAGATTATTTATATGACTATACATAATAGCTTGTTCACTCATTTTTAGTTTTAATAAGTGTATCTTTAGAGAGAATTTTTAATTCATCACATTATCACCAAATAACTTATTCAGATTGTCCCAAATTTTTTTGGATGGATTTTCTAAACCTATATAGTGTAGTTCAACATTAAAACATGCCAGACCTATGATGGATTTATCCTTATCATCCATGATATTCCATTCTAGAAAATTATTTGCATCTATGGGTTGAGTTTCATTCCCACCGACTATTCCCCAAAAGATTTTCTTCATTAGTTGTATTTGAGTCTTAACATTCCATGTATGAAAGTTAAGGGTAGTAAATTTTCTGAAAGGAATATCCATCATAAAATTTGACCAAGATAACACAAATAGACATTGGTTTCTACCAAAATCACATCCTTATAAATATTTTTAACTCTAAATTCTAAAAGATGATAAAAACATAAATGACACCAACTATTTATTTTTGAAAACAATTTTAGCATTCACAAACTCCTTTTTTTTTGTTTTATTTAAAAAAACTAAAGATTATATAAAGAAACATGAAAAATTATGGTGAGAATATTTCGTAAAATATCAAATAAATTTTTTGTATGGATAATTATAGAATAATTAAATCTAAAACTACAATAAATAAAAAATTCCATATATCAAAATGGTGAGTTGGTAAAGAACTGAGATGATATAATGAGTGATTTTTGATGCAAGACAATATTTATAACCAAGGCATTAAACTTGGAGAATTACCTCATAGATTTTCCTATTACGCACATGGTGAACTTTGATAAATACATTGATGCACCATAATTACTTGAAGATATACAATGCCTAAATGTATATGACATCTATGCCAAAATTATGTGGATTGATTTGAATCACAATAAAGCATATCATAACTGAGAAAATTAAATGTTTCATTCTATAAGTAGATCAATGATTGAATGATGAAAAAAAATGTTATGAAAAGATTTATATACAAGCTAGTCCTATTTATTTTATATAGTGTTTAAGCACAAATCTAGAAGGTTGAACATAATATTCATAGTGAAGATAAGACATAATTTATTAGGGTGCTATTTTTTTAGATATGCATGATTGGTTTGATTCTAGTAAGAGCAATCTAAACAAAATCATATTTGAAGTATGGGATAAATACTTTAAATGATACTCATTTGGACATTTTTTTGCTATGATAATAGATAATAATTTTGGTACAGATTTACACCCTTGCAATAGAAAAATAAATATTTACATGAAAGAAATAATATTATTCTATTTGATAATATATTTCATATCTCTAATACAATGGATGAATATAATATAAATAGCTCTATGAGATCCTACAAGATAGGAGTGAAGTCTAATATTCAAATGCATAAATCTATCCCAAAATTTCTCTTTCCTCCTTTGTTATATCACATATCTCTATTTACATGAGTTATCAACTTACATAATTATTTATTTTTATCTAACTATTAAAATATATACTCAGCCATGTGAGTACTAACACAAATATACCTAACAATAACATTGTGGTTTAATAAAAAAAGTATGTTAGACAAGATGAACAATGTCATGGCTAAAAATATATGAAAGGATATATTCAACCAATGTTTGATATCACCACACCATGAGCTAATTATATATATTTAAATTATTTAATGAGTTATGATATATAGTGTGAGAAAAATTATTACATTTATTTATATGAATAAAATTAAGTATACATAAACTCCTATAAAACCATATATAAACAGGTTTTAAATAAAATTAAATTATAAGGTTAAACAAAATGGTACTAATAATGAATTCAAGATTACAATTAATGTAGTTTTATAACCTATAAACCAATTAAAATTGATAGATCCACCAAAAAAGATGGTTTTCATGGTTAGCATTACCTCCTCATGTGATACTAAATAATCTTATCAAGTATATCTTTATCTCACTAGTGCATCCACAATAGTTGGATCCAAGTAGACATAGACCAAGGAACTATGACTACCATATATAAATTAAGAGTATCATCAGATTATGAGGAATTAAATTAATAGATTCTTAAATCTAAGACATAAGAAACAAATATCTCATAGATGATAACATTAAATATTTGATCACTCCCATAGAAGAATCTAGATTTATTAAAAATGGAAACTCATAATTGAAAATATTTATTGATCAGTTTCATAAACACATGTTAATTAAAAAGTAGGACACTTCAAAGGGATTTTATACATTAAA
>JARHVA010004869.1:587500-592500 GCA_037957365.1 Torreya grandis | reverse complement strand
AATTATTCAATTGGAGTAATATATATATATATATATATATATATATATATATATATATATATATATATATATATATATATATATATATATATATATATATATATATATATAAATCAAGGTCTCATTCCAAATGGAATTGTTGCATACCTTACACACATCTATACACTATTGTACACTATGAAAATCTACCATGTTCTTCCCATAAAGAAAAGTGATCACTATGATTAGTCACAAGCTAATTTTAAATAAAATTATGTTATTATAAAGTATCAAAACCAATTATTAATTACATACATATAGTGAGAGATAACAATTTTACAGTCTCACTAGGTGGGATATATGAGTAGTCAGAAGCCAAGTTTAAAGAACTCAAAATACAAGTCAAATATATTATTGTATAGTATCAAAGCCAATTATTAATTACATACATATAGTGAAATATAAAAACCTTACAATCTCACTAGGTGGGATAACTACATGTGGATTTGCATCTTTCCTTAATGTATTAGGTGTTTTTTACATAAAAAGATTTAAATCATCATACAAGGGTGATGCGATTCAATATAAATCATTACACTTTCCACCTTTTTTTTTAGATTTATATACATCAAAATAATATTTATAACTCTAAGGCAAAGGAGGTTGATTTCTATATATATACATGTTTATCATTGATATTCAGAATCAAAAACATAGAGAAAGTAAATACAATTTTAGGTGAACATTATTGACTATGTCCTTATTTAACATAGGTTAGTCCTAACCAGTAGGTCAGTATCAACTGATGATATCAACTCAATCCTTAAGAACCGACTTAGTGTATATCATGAATTAGTTCTAAAATGAATGGACCATAGGTATGCTTATCATTGCTTTTCACTTCTTGAATAAAATCAAATTTAGACATTCAATCATAAAACTTAAGTATCATGACCTCTTTAGTAAATTATCTTACCAAGTTAGATGAATTAATATCACACTTTTACATTTATAGGTATAGTTTAATGCCATATATTGATCCAAATATTTTTAAAATTTATATTTTACTTACCTTAGTCTCATCCATTAATAATTTATTTGGTAATTTTTATTGGTTAACCCATACACATATAGAATAACACATAGCCTTAGGTTTTACCTAAGGACTTAATCCCCTATTTTATCTAACATAAGTGTTGATCCATTTATTCTCTCTATCATCAGAATATCAAAACCTTGTATCATCAAAATATCTTTTGTCAAGATGATCCCTACTCTAACTCTAGCTCTATCACTTGTTTCATCGCTTGTAATCACAATCATTAGATAAATAGTCACCTAGATCACATGCTCATAGTGATTAGTGATAATAATGATTAAGACTAAAAAAACCTTATTTTTTCATATCACAAATATTTGTTAAATAATATTTATGATTATTTAATAGTAGACATTATTCATGACCATGTTGATTGCAATTATTAGTTAACACAAGTAATGAAATTACTCTTTTCTTATTCTCCTTCATGGATGATGTATCTTATTTAGATTAGCTAATGAATTAAATGGATAAAAAATATCAAATCAAAAAACACAAATAAGGGTCAAATTACTAATGAAAAATCCCAATCATTCCACCAATCCTATTTTTGGAACATCCAATTTAAGGTACCTTTTATTACTACTTAAAATAAAAGACTTATATAGATCCCTTCTTTCTTCTAATCAGATATTTTACAACACATCTTATTCACTCTATCAATGCATTTATCATGAATATCAAAAGTCATGAAAAACTACTAAATATTAACAAAATGCATTGGAAAATGAAAAATTCAATTGAATATCTTAATATGAACCCACATAAATTTGATTTAATGTTCTATATACCACTACTATTGGTACTATTCCTAATCCTATACTCTGGTAACCTATATGACATCCACAAAAAATTTGGGGGTAACAAAGGAACTTCAATAATTTATCTCTCCCATTCATATGAATAAAATATTCACCCCTCTTAAGATGGTTAAAAATATTTCGTTATTAAATTTTAAAAGATATTCCCTTGAGAATAGGTTTATAGATCTACATGCCCAGGTATTGTAGCTAAATCAAGGTCCATTGAGAGATATTCATGCCATGGATTTACACACTTTGATTGATAAGTAATGAACCTAGGATATAGTATATCAACCTTTACCAATAGGATTCATGGATCCAAATATCCCCTTATATGAAGGTAAAGATGAACCAGAGAAACATGCTAGATCATTCCATGTAACTTGTTTATACTATGCATAGAATGACAAACTATTGACCAAGTTATTTCCTATAACTTTGAAGAGATATGAATTTAGGTTGTTTTATGGTATACAACTCAATTATTAAGAATATTCAATCCATTATATGACCAATTGGTATGAGAATGTTTCCATCAACATCAATGTTGAGTTATCCTATGCATAAATTGCTAAGTTAAATCAAAGGTCTAATGAACCAATAAATAACTATGTGCTTTGATTCAAAATCATTCTAGCCATAATGACTTGTGTTATGCATAAAATGGGATTACAAGATATAGTCAATCATAGTTTTATGGAACCACTCCATGAGGTAATTAAATTTAGGATATTAAAATTATTTGATAAGTTATGACATATAGTGAGTGACAGATAAATGAAGTTGATTCTTATGAATAAAATTAAGTATGTTCATCAACTTCTATAATAACTTAGATAATGAGGTTTAAAATAAAATTGAGGTATAAGTTTAGACCAAGTGATAATAAGAATGAAGTGAAGATTATAGTCAATGTAGTTTCATAATATCTAAATCATTTATAATTTGTAAATCTACCAAATGGGTTGTTTTCATGATTATAGTTACCTCCTCATGTGTTACCATAGAATATTCTCATGTGTATCATTATCAAACTCATTCATCCATAAGATATAGATCCAAGTATACATACACCAATGAACTATGATTATGATGCATACATTTTGAGTATCATCAGATTGTGAAACACTAAATTAATAAATGTTTAAAGCTAATAAATAAGGTAAAAGATCTTACAGATGAAAACATTATCTATTTTCACACTCACAAAGAGGAGTATTGATAGTAGAACAATGAAAATGTATAATTCAAGATATTTATCAATAATTTTTGTAAACGTGTGTAAAATTAAAACTAAGGACACATTAGTGGTTATTTATCAGTAAAAATGTATCTTGCACCTAAAACATATTATCATCCACTTAATATTATCATTAATATAATTAGGTATATTCTACCTTCATGACCCATGATCACATTCAATGATGGTGAAATAATTGATGGTGATTCATTTTTATATGCATTTTTCATATGACCTTATAGTGATGAACAAACTTCATATATTATAATGATTCATAATGGTTTGACTAAAAACATTGCATAATGATACATATGAGATTTATGAACATAGTGATACAAGATTACCTTGGTATGTTTTCAGTGGTTTATGTTAATGATATTTTTATATTAATTAAGAGAAAATAATAACAGTAAGGAATTTGAGAATGGTATTAGAATTTATAATAAAGGAAAATCTATATAAAAAATCTAAATAATGACAAGTATATACATAATACTTTTTTATTTTCTATATTTGTATATTTAGAAGAGAGTTTTGTAATGGATGAAGAAAAGGTTGAGGCAATGATTGACTTGCCCATTCCAAGAACCATATCATAGATAAGATGTTTCAATAGTTTATTAAAATTTTAAATAAAATAATTTAACAATTTTAGTGGTATTGTTACACCAATAATATATTTCATAATGAGAAAATAATATTTTTAGAGAACATAAAAAAATATATTGCTTTCAATAGTTGAGGATAATGTTGTCAATTTCTTTTTTAGTATTTCCAAATTTTAAAAATGTGTTTGAGGTAAATTTAAATGCTTCACATATGCATATTGGTGATATTTAGATTCAATAATTATGGCCCATAACATATTTCAATGATAATTTGAATTAGGTAACAAATAAATACTCTACATATGATTTTAAATCTTGCCACTGTACTAGATTCAAAGCTACTTATATCATAAATTCACACACGTTGAATGATAAACCATGAAACCCAGAGATAATAGCTTAACCTTTAACAATAAGATTCATAACAACAAGTATCCATTTATATGACTGTAAATATAATCTCGAGTAGCATAATGGATCCTTCTATGGAAATTATTTGTATTATGCATGAAATGACAAATTATTGACAAATTTATTTCTTATAACTTTGAAGGACTATTAATTAAGATGGTTCTATGATCTCCCTTTTAATTATGAACCTTTACATGAAGATAATAATATTATTTTATTTGATAAGATATTCAAGATATCTAATATAATCTACTAATATATTATATATAGCTCTATGAACTCCTTCAAGATATGAGTCAAGGCTAATCTTCAAATGCACAAATCTCTCTAAATTTTTCTAACTCTTCATTTATTCTCTCACATATCTCTATCTATGTGAGTTGTCAACTAACATTATTATTTACTTTTATTTAAATATTACAATATTACTCACCCATGTGAGTACTAACATAGATATACTTAAAATTTTCCGCCTTAGTGATAACATGGTGGAAAATGAAAACAAATTTTATTCTCACTAATCTCTAAAAATAGTGCATAGACGACATAAAAATCCATAAATTTTCCTCTTTAACCTCATAAAGGTTTAGTTCTTGAGTTGAATTCTATGGGACCATTCTCATCCCCTTAGTTCTTAAATTCTAAATCCTCTAGAGTCTTAGAGCTTATGAACTATCTCAACCTCCATCTATGTCAATTTTAACTTGATATATTTTGCTTCCCTAAAAAAGTGTTTCTTTAGAATATGTATCTTTATAAAATGATGTTATAGGGGTTTATTCAACACATAATATAAACATCAAAAAGTAAAAAAGTAAAAAAAATGAAAAAATATGCTATTAAAATACTATTCAACCTAA
>JARHVA010004869.1:575000-580000 GCA_037957365.1 Torreya grandis | reverse complement strand
AAATGAATGATACCATTATAGCATTACATTTACATTTGAAACATGTTATGAGATAACATTGTGTTACAAAAACCATTATGTAAGATAGGGATACATATCAAATAAAGCATTATAGAATACAAAATCTAGTTATTAGTCCCATACATATAGCAAAGGAACATAATTTTACAATCAAATTAGGTGGAATTACTATATGTGGCTTGACATACATCGTCAGAGTATTGGATAGATAAAAAGTGTTAAATATTCACAAAAGGTTGATTTGGGTCAACTCAATTGATTACACTTTCTGTTATTTTTTAGGTTTATATCCCTCAAAATAATATCTAGATTTTCAAGATAAATGATGTTGATTTCTACATTTACACGTGTTATCAGTGTTATACATGAAAATATATTCATTGTGCCCTAATTCCATGTAGATTAGTACTGATAAATAGGTCAGTATCAACCAATGATATTTACATGATCCTTTAGAAATAACTTAGTGCAGACCATGAATCAATTATATGACTAAAAGAACCATAGGTGAAATTATCCTTGGTTTTAATTCTATAATATAAAAAATATATATATATTCAACCATAAATTATAAGCATAATTTTGTATTTAATACATTTTATATCTAGCATATTCCCTTGTGAAATTTGAAGAATTAACATCACTCTTTTATCTTTAGATTTGTACTTTAATGCCATATAAATTTATTTAAATTAAATTTAAATCTCTATTTTAATTATATTAATCCCACCAGTTAAGAAAACTTAATTTAAAATATATTGAATAATGTATATGCATATCAAATAGTGCATAGCCGTAAGTTTTCCCTTAGTGCTTCATCCTCCCAAGGATTTAAATTTAAGTCTTATTTTTTTACATTTCATTTAATTTTTTTAATATTCTTGAATAATGCACATTCATCATGACCATTTTGCATGATCATTATTATTTAACATGAGGAATTAAATTATTGTTTTCATATTGATCTACATTGATATTGTATATTATTTGGATTAGCTAACTAATCAAATGGGTAAGAAATATCAAATATAAATACAAAAATAAGGCTAAAATTAATAATGCATAATCTAAAGCCTTCCTTAATGCTATTTTTAGAACATTCAATCAGAGATACATTTTGTTAATACTATTTACACCAAAGTATTGCATGCATCCATTTGTTTTTCCTATCATGGATTGTACAACATTCACTATTGAATCAATCAATAAGTTTATCATTAATATTAAGATTGATGAATAAACTAATAAAGATAAAGAATATGGATCTAAAATGAAAATTTAGTTGAATATTTTAACACAAACAACATAAAATCAAATAAATGTTATATATAACAAGATATGAGCATAAAAAGTCTACTCGAGATTCAACATAAAACATCTATGCCACTACTATAAATACTATTCCCATGCCTATGCTCTATTAACATATGTTGTATTCAACATAAATTTGGAGGAAGCTTTAGGCATTCAAAAAATTCCATTTCCCATTCCTTGACAAAACAAAAACATTTATCTATCCCATGATGGTTACAAATATTCCATTAATAATATTTCATAATGAACATTCACTTGAGTATGTTTTTAAAGCTCTCATTGACAAGGTGTTATATCTAGAAGAAGGTGCATCAAGATCTAGTTATGCCATGGATTCACACAATTTGATCGATAATCCATAAACCCCTGATATGTAGCTTACCCTTTAAAAATAGGATTCATTTCTCCATGTATCCATTTATAAAAGGTAAAGATAATCCCAAGTAGAATATTGGATGATTTCATGTAACTTACTTTTTCTGTTCGTAAAATGACAAGCTATTTACAAATTGATTTCTAAGAGGTTTTAATCACTATGAGGTAAAATATTCCTTTCATCTCCCTCTTAATTATGTAAGATAATTCAACCCACTAGTTGACTAATTGATATCAAATGTTTGTATAGACATTTATGGGGAGTTATATTATGTATATGTTACTATGTTAAACCAAGGGTCAAATGAACCTATCAATAAATACATACATTGAAAAAAATATATGATAGCCAAGATGAACAATGTTATGGATAAAAATGGATAAAAATATATATTCAATCAAAATTTAATAGAACCACTCCATGAGTCAAATATATTCTATAGGTTCTAATTATTTGATGATTTATGCCATATATTTAGTGATAAAAAAATCAAGTTATTTTATATGAATAAAAATAAGGAAACATAAACTCTTACAAAAAATGATATGAAGAGTTTTTAGATAAAATTTAACTATAAGGTTAAACCAAGTGGTAAAAATAATTAAATCAAGATTACAATCAATGTAGATTCATAACCTATAAACAAAAATTTATAGACCTCCTTGTTTTTATAGGACAAATCCAACTAAATCCTCAAAATTTGATCTTTCACTCAACAAAATATTTAGTTTCTTAGGGCATACTATTAGTAATTAGTCCTAACATGATTATTATAATTATTAATCATATTTCTTGAGGTTTTAATTGAGCTATTATCTCACATAGATTCTATAGGGAAGTTGAGATAAATAGGGATAAGTGTTAAATCCTAAAAAATAGGAGATTAACCCACTATATATGTAATCTACCTCTATAGAATAATTATTTTATTGAGATTGATTTAATTGTTTTGTTCTCTACATAATTTAGAGCCTTTGTCTCTTTAACATTAATGGGATAAATCCACTCAATGGTATCAAAGCAGGTTCTTGGACCTCTATATAATTTCGGTCTTGATCATAATAGGATTGATCAATGCAGACCATGTGAAAAAAATCCTTTCATTCGATAGGCATTTCATCATCTCTAATTTTTAACTAGCAATGTAGACCATGTGCTTAATTCAAAATCATTTTGTTGATGATAAATATTTTTTTATATTAAAAATATAAAAAATATTTACTAGTTCTAGAATTTTTAGTTTGTAGGATAATATAGAATTATTGTAGTCTTTACTTTTTGTATCCTCCCTTACAAGGATATACAAGCTTTTATAGCACCTGATTGGTCATACAATTTGACACACATTCTCTTGAAGAGTTTAGTTATTCTAAGATCATCAAGATGATGTCCTCCTCCACACACAAGCAAATCATATCTTCTTTGTCATGTCTCTCACCACACACAACATACATGGCCTCTGTACCATCCAATTATAGATCTCAATGCATATCTCTCCATAGCCAACTATTTATTAACCTTAGTGACCTAACCTTTCTCCATGGTTACCTTAAATTCCTCTTTAGCAATAGAAAAATTTACATAAAGATGTAGAAAAAATTCCAATGTATAATGTCTCAAGGCTCCATCTTCTTTCACTCGGCTTGGTAGCTTGGAACCATCACCCATCTGAGACTAGCTTGATCTGAAAATAGTTATCACTTCAAATAAAAAATGACCATCACCAATCTCATCATTATTTTATTATGGATTTTAACCCCCATTCATGCATCATTTCTACCACATTTTCACAATTGTTTTGGATATATGTTTATATTTGACAACCTACATTCTACCAAAGTAATCTAAAAGATTCGATATTGTAGCAACATACTCAATTGTATTGTCATCTTCTATGACACATATACTGGCTTCAAATATCATTTGGATCATCTCTGATCCACATCTATCTCACAATATGTTAGCTCAGATTATGATTCCAGTGGAAGCTCCCTTTTTATCTACCTTTAAATGGTGATCCTAATCAAAGAAATTAACCTCAGTGTTGATATTAATATCCAAGATCTATGTAGTGGAGAAAAATTCTTCATTTTAGCTTTAGATTTTATCTTCTATTTTTTAGGATTGAGTTAATTTTATTAAATATGTTTATTTAAAATTAAGAAGAATCGACTAGTTACTATTTTTAATATGAGTCAATTATTGTATTTATTATATTAAAAAAATATAAAAATTAGGATCTAGTTATTTTTGTAGTTGATATAATGTTTTGTTTTTAAGTCTTGACTATTCAATTTTATATATATATATATATATATATATATATATATATATATATATATATATTAGTTAATAGAAAAGTTATTGTGTATAATATAAGGAAGTAAATGGATTAGTTTTTTCATTATTTATAAGTGTTTTATGGTTTATTATTGAGTCATTGTCTATTTAATCTATAGAAAATTTGATTGAACTTTGATAGTCACAATTTTTTAGTCATGTCAAAATCTTTTATTTTTATGTCAAACTTCAAAAATCAAAAGCATCTTGTTGATTTTTTTTGTCATAAGTCATAGTCACATTAGCATCTGTGTTTTTTTACAAAATAAGCCATCAAATAAATTATCGACTGCAATTTTTTTTAAAAGTAAAATATTGAAGCTATCCACATTTTAGTAGACTCTACAATTGAATGTATTTTGGACGCATTATCAGGCAAACCTGACATCCACATTCATGGGGGAAAATTTAGGTGTGTAGTTCCTCACTCCCATGTTATAACTAAATAGGGGAATGTTAGGAATTAGTTATAACATGATTATTATAATTATTATTCATATTATGTGATGTTTTAAGTGAGATATTATCTCACATATATTATGTAGGGAAGTGTATAGAAATAGGGATAAGTTTTGAATCCTAAAAAATAGGAGATCAACGCACTATATATGGAATTTACCTCTATTGAACAATTATGTTATTGAGATTGATTGAATTATTTTTTACTGTGAAAATTTTAGAGCCTTCAGATATTCACCTTGATGGGGTAAATACCATCACGTACTATGACATTCTAGAGGAGAGAGAAAAATTATATAGGACCACACAAAATTTATTAGGCTCCAAAAATTTGTAAAACATCTTGTATTTACCAAACTAAGGCTTTAGGACCTTCAAGGGATTGTTTGAGGCCATAAAATGTAATTTTTTAATTTCTACCAGATGCTTAGGCTATATTATGGCTTCTAAGGAAGATGGAGAATAAGGAACCGATTCAAAACTCTTCAAT
>JARHVA010004869.1:567500-570000 GCA_037957365.1 Torreya grandis | reverse complement strand
CTTTTAAATATTATAAATTAGCATAACCTAGTGATGGATAAAATCCATAATTTGATAATTTTTAGTATACTATAATACCTTTAAGATAGATCAAACTATTATAATAAACACATACATATGATATTTAAGTATCAACTAGCAAAAACTGGAAAACATCCAAATTAAAATGAATTAGGTCAACAAATGAAAACTAGGGATACACAAGAAGAAATTAAATCTTCCCTTATTAGCCAACTCAAAGGATAAAAATAGGATGTGTATGTAATAATATGATAGTGATAATTATATATTATCTTTGGTATTCTTAATTTTATCAATGATATCATATGCCTCTCCATAGGTGACGATGAAACTCTCTCTAATGCTTCAACTAGGAAACATCATTACAAAAGTAAATTACAAATGCATAACATGGTTGTATCTACACATAGATGTAAAAAATTTCATTCTCTCATTTATTTTAATAATTTAAATAATTTAAATTATTATATTACATACAATAATTTTAGTATAACATGGTCTTGGTTTTGGGTAATACACTAACAATAATTTTAAACAAGGACAAAATATAGACAAGGTGTGTTTTACACACCATAATATGCATTTTATTTTCTTTAACCTAATAATTACATCCTTAGGTATTACTATATTAAATGAAAAGGGTGGTATATTATTATATCTTGATTTTACGTTATAAAATAGTCTTGTACAAATAGAAAAACTAGCATTCACCATTTCACTATATCTAAACATTTATCGTACACTTCAACCCTAATATGGTGATTACCTATATCATCAGTAACCCATAGTGTGCTTCACATATATATATATATATATATATATATATATATATATATATATATATATATATATATGAAGCACACTATGGGTTACTGGATGATATAGGTAATCACCATATTAGGGTTGAAGTGTAGGATAAATGTTTAGATATAGGGAAATGGTGAATGCTAGTTTTTCTATTTGTACAAGACTATTTTATATATATATATCTGTGTGTGTGTGTGTGTGTGTGTGTGTGTGTGTGTGTGTGTGTGTGTATTACACTTGATTAAATATTTTCATATACTATCAAATCTCTATGACAGTATAGTCCAAAATAGCAAACTAACATTGATTCTAGTGTCCTAAATTTGATTTTAAAGTTTACTACTTATAAACACTCAAAATTGTTAATGTTTTGACATGTATCATTTAACCTACTTATTTTAGTTAATCCTCGTATGAGATTGTTTCAAAATGTGTGGTATAGCTATAAAATAAATACCACTCATTATTAATATAGGAGTTACCAAGAAATAAACTATCAAAAACATAATTTATCATTTTCTCAACTAATATATATTACCATATTCTTTCCTATTTCCAAATTAGTCATATGAGTAGTTATCTTACAAGTTTTAAGCATTCCAAAGAATCCCATGATGAATATATGTAACGTTTAAAGATAAATCACTGCATGTACTTAGATATACCATATTGCACCATTATTCACATATAAGATAATAGATGAGGGAGACATACACCAGTATGAGGCCTTCATTAGTGTTTATGACAATGGAGATAAATTTTTTTTGATACATGTGTATTTGAAGTTAGTTCAAGCTCAAGTGAGCTCACAAACCTATATTTTCCAAAGTGATAAATTTTATTTGAGTTTAGTGGAATCTATCTATTGGGGGCCACTTCCATCTCTATAAATAGATATTAATTACCTAAGGGTTTGATCATAAGAATGATATTTTTAGAATGTATGTGTGATCACAATTGATGTTTTTCAAGGTTATTTTATTATATATCTATTCTATTTTTATATTTAACGTTATTTTTTATATGTTTATGGTATTTTTTTGATCATTTTATTTTATTTCTTTACTACCAACATAACCGCAAATATTTAAAATAATTTGGATAAGGCAATTTTTAAACCTATTGTAAATAGTAGAAAATGTGTAAGTTGTCAAAAATAGATGTAACAAATCCAAATGTAAATTAATTCACAAAATAACATTGACCTAATCATATTATTATTTATAATATGTCATAAAGGGACCAATAATAAGAAGAAACAAATATTTTGTTCCCTCTCTTGAATTCTAAATTATTATTATCATCAGTTTTTTATGTTTTAAATTGAATTAAAAAAAAAATGTTAATAAAAAAAATATAATATAAATTATCTTCCAATAAAAACTAAGAAATACACATGTAGAACATAATACCAAATTATATAATTTAATCATAAGGATTCAAAAATTATATATTTAAAAGTCTTCTTCTACATTTTGTAGCAATATTTTATTATTTAAAAATATTGAAGAGAAACATTGGTTAAGACAAGTCGAAGATAAATATTCATTGACATGTAACGACATAGAATTAGTAAACAAACATGGTGTTCCATATTCATGCCCATGAACATTATTCTAATAAGAAAATAAGTTGTGTTTTAAAATAAATTCCATTGCTTTGAATTAATATC
>JARHVA010004869.1:547500-550000 GCA_037957365.1 Torreya grandis | reverse complement strand
TATTAAAGGAATGGGAAGTGGGGTAATTTAGTATTAAATATTTATTTTCAATGATAAATCAATCTTTTAAATATGGAAAATATACACATGGATTAACTCCTCAGTTCATAACTTCCTATTATACGAAAATCTAACATTTGCCATTTCACTATGTGTAAATGTTTAGCTTATAGCTTGACCCTGATATTGGGATTACCTGTATCATATGTATCCCATATTATGTTTAAAATCTAATATATATCTTACACTACCAATTACATATCTTCCTCAACTCTCTATTATGTACAAAATTATTATCCAAATTAGGATGTTAACATTGACGCTAATGTCCCAAATCTGATTGTATAGTTTGTTCCTTACAAACACTTAAGTATGTTAAGATTTTTACATGTATGTGTCATACTATTTATTTTAGTTAACCATCTTATGATATTATTTCAAATGATGTGGTATAAATTAAAAAATAAATCACACTCATTATTCATATAGGAGCTACTAAGTAAGCACTTATGAAGCTCAAAATTAATCATTTTCACAACTAAGTTCTACTGACCTACTCTTTCCTATTTATAAATGAGTCATATCATTACTTTAAATATAGGTTTGAATCATTCAAATAATATACCATAATCAATTTATGTTAAGTTTTAGTCTATATCATTTCATGCACATGCATATACCATATTACATGATTATTCACATACAATCAAATAATAGAAGGAGACATACATCAGTAAGAGGCCCTTCTTAAATTACATGGATATGTAAATTATAAGTAATTGATAGAGGGGTGTTTGAGTTTAGTTAGACCTCATATGAACCCACTAACCTCCATTTTACGAGGTGACATGCCCAATTTGACCTAGGGGTTTGATGAAAATAATTATGTTTTGAACATGTGTAGATGATCCCAATTTATCCCAATTGAGAATTAGTTCTAAGAAAAAGTTGTTGTCTCTAGTGTCCCTATTTATATGTTAGAGTCTAGGTTGAGAAAGAGTTAATTTATAAATTTTGAGTAATCACATCCAAGCATCATCCTAACTTTTCTACACTTGCCTATCCCATATCTATGTATGCATCAATCAAAAATATAAGTATTATCTCTTCTTCATGTTTAAGAAATAAAATTACTACTTGGCATTGTAATTTATATAATTAGCATGTCTCCATAATTCAACATTGTATTGTAATATATTTTGAATATGAATTACTTAATTATCTTGTTTATAGAACAACTTAATGCATTTTAATTAGGCTATTCTTGCCCCACCCTTAATATCTTACAATGGTTAAATAATAGGGAAACAAGATCTACTAGCATATATATTTTAATTTAATAAATAAGACTTAAACTCAGGATTTATTTTTTACTTTATTAAATATTTTTTTTTATTTTATTAAACAAGTGTACATGGTATGATTTATTATTTCTTTTACCATTGATAAAATAATTAACCATAAGTATTTTGTGTTTTGGGTTATTATTGGTTCGTTATATCTTATTATTTTTTCACATTCAATAAGAATGTATTCTATCTATAATTAAGTTTATTTTAAACAAAACGTTCAAGGAGGGTATTTATTTTAAACCCTGAGTAATAAATTCTTTCTTGTGACTTTCCTGGCTTCTATATCAATTACGTTATGGTATTTATTTTATTGTCCCTATTTTGCATATCTAAAACCATCTATGGCATCCTATAATATTCCAATGATACTTTCCCTAATGTTAATTTTATTTACATAATTATTTAAAAATGATTCTATAGTTTTCCTAGTTTTGCCTCATGTCAATGTTGGGGTCTTTTACTATCACAGTTTTCAGAGGATAGCTTGGATTAAACACCATGATCTTTAGGGTTTAATATAAATTTGATTTTTTATTTATAAAATAACTATATAGTACACTTTATATTATTATTTAAATATTATTTATCTATACCAAGAATAATTTAGTAGTTCTAATCATTAGTCAACAACATAAATTATACCTTCTATGTGTGTGTGTGTGTGTGTGTGTGTTTGAACAAAAACCTTATATGACATCATGGCCTTATTGTTGCCTAGTATCTATTAGTTTATACATTTTATAGCTTTTATTAGATTCATCATAGACATGAATTACTCTATTTAATTTTAAATCATTAGCATGAGATATTTATAGTGATGAATTAATATTTAAAACCTATTTACCAAAGGTTAGCACTTTAGTTTCTAGGAAGCATGTCTTCGATAACTAACACTTGATCACAAGTTTGACATGAATCATGGAGTGATGGTATATGTTTATGAACATATCCTACAAATATTATAGATGTTAATTATTTGATTCTTAGAGATCCTCCTTATTAACATGAATTGATTAATTCTCAAATATCCTTCTGATGCATTTTTTTTAACTTGAAATTTTTTTGATAATATTGAAAACAAGAGTGTGGAGATTACCTTGACTATTTGACTAGTGTCAAACTTTGAAATTCAATGTTTGATTATTAGA
>JARHVA010004869.1:495000-542500 GCA_037957365.1 Torreya grandis | reverse complement strand
TCTCAACCATTAATAATTATTTCGCTAAAATATATTGGTGAACCCATACACATATATAATAGTGCATAGCCATAGGTTTTACCTAAGGTCTTAATCCTCATAGGTTTTTAAATTTTAGCTTTAGGGTTTTATCTGCAAATGATATTTTTTATTAAGGTTAAAGCAAGTTTTTTGAATCTAAGGACCCCATATCATAGAACTTAAATAAATAGATATGGACTAAAATGTTGAGATACCACTTTAAGCCTAAAAATCTAATAAATCAAGCTGAAGAACTAAAACCAACCCAAAAATAGCTAGAAAAATACCAATCAAGGGATTTTTAAGGATCATACCCTCAAACCTAAAAAAAAATAGCACCAAGAACTGGACAAAAATAAACAGTAGTGGCCAATAATCCATATTAGACAAAAACTACTGTAACCAAATATTTTTCTAAGAGTCTCTTTTTTAAATTTTTTATTTAATATTTGAGAGACATAATTAGTGAATTTGGTTCCTTTTAACCTCTTCCTTTCTTCCCTTTAACTAGATTATACCCATTCCCCTCCTCTAGATTTTGTAATATGGGGATGAATAAATCTAAAATAACCTCTAAAATTTGATTAATTAGGCTATATATTAATCCTTCCCCTAAAACAAGTGTAATAACCTTTGATGATTTTATACTTTTCTCTATGATATTCAAAATATGCCACTAAGCTTTGATTAGTCTTTTGCAATTATAATTATGGTTTCCCCTTCTAATTGGGATATGTGGCCATAGACTACCAATCCTTGACTACGTGTTCCATCTATGTTTTTGGAATATTTTCTAGTTCATCTTCCCTTGAATCTATATTTACATCCACCACCATATGTTCTACATCTACATTTACCCACAAATTATTTCTTCTCTTATGTTTCATGATATGAAAATCATTTACAAGATATCCCATGAAGAAACATTTATGAAATCTAAATGAGAGACCCTCATATTATATTAGGTAGACCCATTTTATATTCCTTGCAACCAACTCCACCTAAGCTAGAAGTTCTTTGGAAAGATCAACATGTGTAGGAAATCTAGTATAAGTAGAATGGCCCTACTCAATAGTCATAAAATATAGATATCAAATATTTTTAATAACATCTAAAATAGTTTTTAAAACCATCATAATATAAAAATGTAGGGGAATGTTTTGAAATTGGATATAGACAAGTTTTCTATTGAAAAATTTATTAAGTGGGTTAAAATTGGGATGCCAAGATTTGAACAACAACCAATGATTATCCCATTCCCATGAATCTTCAAAAACAAGATCTTTATCTGTTCTAGAATTAAAAATAATAATGAAAATATATTTTCCATAGGAGTGAAGGGTAATTTTTACATCAATAAGGTTTTTATAATTACCGATAATCCATGTGTAAAGAGCCTAAAGAAAAGGCCAAAAACCCTCAAACTTGTAGATCACTAAAAACATGGATAAGTCTTCTTTCACACCCATAATATATTCAAGAGCTTTGTTTTCAAAATAAATAATGGGATTTATTGTAGTTGGGGATAAATATTTAACCCTTACATTTATTAAGGGTACATTTGTTATGATGTTCATAGGTGATGCTATATAGAAAATGCCTCCATTACCATGGGATCACATCCTCATAGATCCCCTATTTTATCTGATATAAGTGTTTCTCCATTTAATCTCTCTACCATCTGAAGATGAAAACATTGTATCATTGGAAGAGATTTTGTTAACCTGACCCATGCTTTGGCTCTAGCTCAATCACTTGTTCCATCACTTATAATCACCATCATCACCATATTAATTTTTATCACCATCATCAGATAACTAATCACCTGGATCACATGTTCATATTGGTTAGGGCTCATAATGATTAGGACTCATAAAAAAACATATTTTTTCATGTCACAAATATTTTTTAAATAAGATTTCTTATTATTATTTAATATTAGACATTAATCATGACAATTTTTAATTGAAAATATTAGTTAACACGAGTAATGAAATTACTCTTTTCATATTATTATTCAGGGATGGTGTATCTTATTTAGATTAGCTAATTAAGTAAATGGATAAAAAATATAAAATCTTAAAACATTGATAAGGGTTAAATTACTAACGAACAATCCTAATCCTTCCTCTGATCTCATTTTTGTAACATCAAATGAAAGGTACCTTTTGTCACTACTTGAAACAAAAGACATCTATGGATCCCTTATTTCTTCCAATTATATATTTTACATCACACCTTATTCACTCTATTAATTGATTTATCATCAACATTAAAACTCATGAAAAGAATACTAAAGATCGATAAGATGCCTTTCAAAATGAAATTTTTTGTTGAATATCTTAATATGAACCAACATAAAATTGATTCAATGTTCTATATACCAGTACTATGAGTACTATTTCTATTCATATACTATAATAACCTATGTCACATCCATAAAAAATTTGGGGGTTGTAATAGAAATTCAATAAATTATCTCTTCCATTCCTCTAAATAAAATATTCGACCCTCTTATGACTGTTAGAAATATTACATTACCAAAATTATTTAACAAATATTCCCTTCAGAATAATTTTATATATCTACATGACAAGGTATTGTAGCTATATCAGGGTACATTGAGAGATATTCATTCTTGCTCTAGATGAATGAGGGTCTCTACTAGTACCTAGTACCCACTTCATATGATAACTTTGTTGCTATTGTGAAAAACTACTTACTACAAGTGAAGAACTATCTTATGGATGTTCTAAATCCCCAAGATCAACATATAGTTCCCCTTGAAACTCTTCTTCCTGGTGAGAAGACTCCTCATCATCTGACTCGGGAAATAATCCATGAGAGGTGGTTAGTGTTGATACACCATTTTGCATCTCCAAGGATGACTCATCAAATACCACATCTTTCCTTTCATAAATTTTCCTCAACTCAAGATCCTTGAGATGATATGCCTTTGAGGTAGTAATATAGCCTAATAAGATGCATTGGAGTGTTTAGGACTCATGTTTATTCCTCTTTCACACTAGTACATGCATGTATGTAGTGTAACCAAATACTTGTAAATGAAAAATAGAAGGATTTTTAGAATTCCATACCTCTTCAGGCATTTTGTCCTCAAAAAGTTTTGCTTGTGCCCTACTGAGAAGATACACAACTATCTGAACTACTTATACCCAATATCATTTTGCCAACTTTGCTATTTATAGCATGTAGTGAGTCATTTACATCATGTTATGATTATCTCATTCAATAATGTCATTCTACTAGGGCATGTAAGGATCAGTCAAATTTTATTTCACTACTTGTTAGTTTAAGAATTCAAAGAATTTATTTGATGTGAATTCCCTCCTTCAATCTGAGTGGAGTTAAAGTAGAGGTTGGTCAGTATCCTTCACAACCTGTTGATAGAAGACCTAAAAATGATGAAGGGCCTCATTCTTCTTTTTCAAGAAGAATACCGACATCTTTTTAGAGAAGTATCCATGAATAATTGGAAGTACTTGTATCTAGAGAATAAAGTGGGTAATGGGCCATTTAGATCAGTATGAATAAAGTCTAAATGCTTCGTAGCATGAAAAGGGCTATCCTTTAATGGATCCCCATGATGTTTACCTATAAGGCACTCAGGGCATATGGGCAAGGAACTAGATAACCTTGGAAGTCCATGTACCATCCCTTTAGAACATAGATTGTATAAATATCTAACTTATAAATTTCCATAATGATAGTGCCATAGGTTAGTGGATTCTACTATTGAGGTAGATAAAGCTACTGTAGAAGATGAAACTATATGAAAAGCAAACAACTTATCTTTTAGAAAAGCTTTTACAAGAACTTTACCTTCTCATGAAATCAATGAGGTTTAGATGCCATGTTTGATAAGAAATTCCACCTTCACTTGATGATTCAATAGTTGAGTTACTGATAAGATATTATATGTCAATCTAGGAACATATAGTATCTTACTAAGTCTACATTTTCATGTTCTAAAGGGAATAGTAACTTGACCTATTCTCACTATGACATAATCCTTATCATGAGTGATCTTAACCTAATATCCAATGGGTTGGTATATTATTAAATCAAACAACTTCTTGTTAGCTGTCATTTGATTAGTGTTACCTAAGTTAATCAACCAGATATTCTTCATTAGCTATGAAGTTTGGGAGACTAGTACTACATTTTTGTCTTCATCAGTTATCACCACATCTGATTTATCTTGTTGGGTAGTGAGATATTTCTTCTACTTCCATTGGTGGGGACATCTTTTTAAATTTTGAGTATCATTATGTCCTGATGTGCTTGGCTTGCTAGTAGATCTTTTATCTTGGCAATTATACCAATATTTGTCTATGTTATGAGTGTTGGTGTGGAATATGTGGCATACCTCTTTAAATTCTATGACTATTGATGACACAATTATTATTTTTATTATTTTTTTAGTTTATTTTTTTAGAGATACTTTTCATGATTTCTAACTTTGTTGTTGCCTTGTTTTCAAAGCTTTATCTTTAAACTCATCTGGAGCTGAATTGATTACTTCTTCCTACTGTAATAGATTCATAAGCTCTTCAACTGATACTTTCTATGTAGTGATGTTCAGTGTCATGACAAACACTCGTAATTGATAAGGGAGTGTTGGAAAGGTGATGGGGACCAATGTTTGGTTGTGTATTATTTCTTTGAGACCTAACAACTCTACTTATAGCTCAGGCACTAGTCATAATAATTCTTATACTTTTTCATCAGACTCCATAGTGAATGTATGAATTTTTTATTGTAAATGAAGTATCTTTATTTGATACTTTGCTTCATATATTATTTCTAATTTATCCCATGTTCTCTTTACATTATCAGCATCCCTAATATGTAGTTGCACATCATTGATGATGCTTAGCATAATTAGCATTAAGGACATAGCATTAGCTTGTTCATACTTTATGAGTACATTAGGATCAGTGGGAACTCATGTGGTTCCTATCATGATTCCCCATAGTCCTTTAAATTGAAGGATCGTATGCATCTTTATTTTCCATGTAGTGTAATTTTTCCTTTTAAGTAGTTAGGCATATGATAATAGCAATTTGGGAGTATCCATATTTTTAACAAATAAATTATTTTATTGATTTTAAAATAAAAATTATAAGTCTTACTGGTGAGAAAAATAGGCTAAAAAATGAGCATGATAGTTTTGTGTTAAGAGATGACATCACTTTTAGCATCATTCTACCTCATCTTTATAATTAGCTTCATATTTAGTTTTGAGTTTCTCATGAATTCTTTTTATTTAGTAATGTGTATCAAATAGGAAATACTCTATATGGTCTTGTCAAACATGCTTATCTAATTAAAGATTACCAATATCATGAATAGCTTCTAACAACGCAAAATAAATGTCAATACTCTCTTGATGGTTTGCCATGGTTTGTGATCTTTCAATATTCATGGATCAAAGGCTTTTTAATAGACATATGCTTCTCACAATTATAACAAAAGAATAAACACCTACTTCTCCATCTTCAAGTTTGGCCTTACTAATAGACACCTTCATCTGTGTCTCCTTTTAGGACTATGTAGGAGATGATGGCTCCTTATATTATTGTACACCTCAAACTATTTCTACTATCACCTTTCCATGATAAGCTATGTTTTATTTTTTTTACATTTACATTTTGTCTTGTGTTTTGTCCATGTTGGACTTCTACAAACTCTTCTTTTATTTTGATGCTTCTACAAATCCCCTTATGTCAACTTTTGCTTTTGATCTTCATGCTTCTCTATAAAAACTTCTAAATTTAGTTGTACACTTCTTATATTCAAAATATTGCTTAGTTTTCAGCTATTTCCATCAAATAAATAAAATAGCATGTCTTCACTTACATCACCTCCTTCTCTCTACCGTGATGTTGTTATTTTTTACATTCAAGCTGCACCTTATCTTCAACTACTATGATCTGCAGCTACTCCTTTACATTGTCTCTCTTCATCAGGATACTATAACCTTTTACTATTATCTCTGATACTAAAATTAAGAGAAAACTCAATTGGTTTTCATTGATAAAAAATAGATTGATACAAATAGATTTCTATAACAAATCATATATCTAGAAAAATATATAATTGATAGTCTAGAGAATTCTATTATCCTCTTATAATATTAGGATTAGCATGATATTTTGGATGAGTTGAGCATCTTCAAATAGTCTAAAAAATAATTTAATAATTATGTTATGCTATCATCCTTAAATTATTACATGGTTTTTACATAAAAAGAGTTAAATCATCATACAAGGGTGATAGGGTTCGACATAACTCATTATACTTTCCACTTATTTTATTAGATTTATATCCATCAAAAGAATATTTAGAATTCTAAGGCAAAGGAGGTTGATTTTTAAATCTATGTGTATCATCAATAGTTGGAATCAAAAACAAAGAGAAAGTAAATACAATTTTAGGTTAACATATATTAAGTATGCCCTTGTTCAACATAGGTTAGTCCCAACCAAAAAGTCAATATCAAATGATGATATTGACTCAATCTTTAAGAACCAAATTAGTGTAGATCATGAATTCGTTCTAAAATGAGTGGACCATAGGCATGGTTATCCTTGATTTTCACTTCTAGAAGAGAATCATAGTTAGACATTCAATCATAAAACTTAAATATTATGACCTCTTTAGTAAATTATATATTTATCATATTCCCTTACCAAATTAGATGAATCAATATCACACTTTTACATTTAGATTAATGCTTAAATGCCATATATTGATGCAAATACATTTAATATATATATTTTAGTTACCTTAATCTCACACATTAATAATTTTTTTGGTAAAATATATTGGTTAACCCATACATATATATAATAGTGCATAGCCTTAGGTCTTACGTAAAGGATTAATCCTCCTAGGGTTTTAAAATTTACCCTTAGGGTTGTATTCTTAAACCATATTCTTTTATTAAGGTTAAATGGTGTTTTTAAAAACTAGGGACCCCATATGATAGAACACAAACAAATAAACAAGGCCTAAATGTTGAGATAACATTTTAAGTCTATAAATCCAACAAAGCAATCCAAAGAACTAAAACCAACCCAAAATTAGCTAGAAAAACACCAATCAAGGTATTTTTAAGTATCATAACCTCAAATCTAAAAATGAAACTAGCACCAAGAACTAGACAAAAATAACAGTAGTGTCCAACAAGCTAGATAAGACAAAAATTACTGTAACCAGCTATTTTGCTGAGAGTATCTCTTTTCAAATTTCTATTTGAGACTTAAGAGACATAATTAATGAATCTGGTTCCTTTTTACCTTTTCCTTTATTCCAATTAACTAATTTATACCCATTCCCCTCATTTTGATTTGGTAATATCAAGATGGATAACTCCAAAGTAGCCTCTAAAATTTGAGTAATTAGGATATATATTAATCCTTCCCCTAAAATTGGGGTAAGAACCTTTGAGGATTAGACAATTTTCTTAATGAGAGTTATGAAATATACCATTAAGATCTCATTAGTATTTGACAATTATAATTATGGTTTCCCCTTCCCATTGGAATATGTGGACATAGACTGCCAATCATTGACTATGTGTTTCACTATTTTGTTTGGAATATTTTCTAGTTCGTCTTACCTTGAATCTAGAATTCCATCCACAATCTTATGTTATACATCTACATCTATCAAGCAATTATTTATTCTCTTACATTTCATGATATGATAATAATTAACAATATGTCCCATTAAGAAACATATATGACATTTAAATGAGAGACCCTCATAATATATTGGATAAACCCATGTTCTATTCCTCATAACTAGCTCCACTTGAGCTAGGATTTCATAGGTGAGATCAAAATATTCAAGTAATTAGGTATAAGTAGAATTCCCCTATTCAATAGTTATAGAATCTAGATACCAAAAGTTTCGAACAATATCCCAAATAGTTTTTAAAACCCTCAGATTTCAAAAATTTAGGGGAATGTTTAGCAATTGAATCTAGATAAATTCTTTGTTGAAAAAATTATTAAGTGGGTTAAAATTGGGATCCTAAGATTTGAATAACAAACAATGAATATCCCATTCTAACGAATGTTCAAAAACAATATCTTTGTTTATTATAAAATTAAAAATAATAATGAAAATAACTTTTTCATAGGGGTGAAGGGTAATTTTTCTATCAACACAAGTTTTCTAATTATCAGTAATCCATGTGTAAATGTCCTAAAGAAAATACCAAAACCCCTCAAAGTTGTAGATCATTCCAAACATGGATAAGTTTTCTTTCATGCTCATAATCTCTTTAAGATCTTTGTTTTCAAAAGTAATAATGGGACTTACTGTAGTTGGGGATAAATATTTTACCCTTACCTTTATTGAGGCTACATCTATTATGAAGTACCTAGGTGAGAGTATGTATAAAATGCATCCATTACCATCGGATCACATCTCCTTAATCCCCTATTTTATCTGATAGAAGTGTTTCTCCATTTAGTCTTTCTACCATCAAAAGATAAAAACCTTGTATCATCGAAAGTGCTTTTGTTAAGGTGACCCCTACTCTAGCTCTAGTTCTATCGCTTGCTCCATCACTGATAATCACCATCATCACCATATTAATAGTCATCATCATCATTAGATAAATAGTCACCTATATCACATGCTCATGGAAATTAGGGATCATAATGATTAGAAATCATAAAATCACTTATTTGTTCATATCACAAATATTTTATAAATTATTATTATTATTATTATTGTTGTTGTTGTTGTTGTTGTTGTTGTTGTTGTTATTATTCTTATTATTATTAGACATTAATCATGACCTTGTTGATTGAAATTGTATTATTATTATTATTATTATTATTATTATTATTGTTGTTGTTGTTGTTGTTGTTGTTGTTGTTGTTGTTGTTGTTGTTGTTGTTGTTGTTGTTGTTGTTGTTGTTGTTGTTGTTGTTATTCTTATTATTATTAGACATTAATCATGACCGTGTTGATTGAAATTGTTAGTTAACATAAGTAATGAAATTACTCTTTTCATATTATTCTTCATGGATGGTGTATCTTATTTATATTAGCTAATGAAGTAAATGGGTAAAAATATCAAATCAAAAAACACTAATAAGGGTTAAATTACTAATGAATAAACCCTATCCTTCATCTAATCCTATTTTTGCAACACCCAATTAAAGTTATATTTTGTTACCACTTGAAACAAAAGACTTCCATAAATCCCAAATTTCTTCCAATTGTATATTTTACAACACACCTTATTCACTCTATCAATGGATTTATCATGAACACTAGAACTCATGAAAAAACAACGAAAGATCAATAAGATTCCTTTAAAAATGAAAAATTTAGTTGAATATCTTAATATGAACATGAATAAAATTTATGCAGTGTTAAATACACCACTACTATCGGTACTATTCCTATTCATATACTCTAGTAACCTATGTGACATCCACAAAAAAATTGCAGGTATCATGAGAACTTCAATAAATTATCTCTACCATTCATATGAATAAAATATTCACCCCTCTTATGATGGTTACAAATATTGCATTACCAAAATTGTTTAACAAATATTCCCTTCAGAAGAATTTTATAAATCTACATGCAAGGGTATTACAACTAAATCAAGGTACATTGAGAGATATTCATGCCATAGATTTACACACTTTACTTGATATGTAATGAACCCATAACATAATAGATCACCATTTATTAATAGGATTCATAGTTCTAAATATTCATTTATATGAAGGTAAATATGATCCATAGAAACATACTAGATAATTCCATGTAACTTGTTTGTACTATGCATGTAATGAAAAACTATTTATCAAGTTATTTCCTATAACTTTGAAGAGATATAAATTTAGGTTGTTATATGAAATCCAACTAGATTATTTAAGAAAATTTAACCCATTATATGACCAATTGGTATCATAATGTTTCCATCAACATTGATGTTGAGTTATCCTATGCATAAACTGCTAAGTTAAATAAAGGGTCTAATGAACCAATAAATAACTATTTGCTTTGATTTAAAATAATTATAGCCAAAATGACTCATGTTATGGATAAAATGGGATTGCAAGATATACTCAATCATAGTTTGATGGAACCGCTCCATGATGGAATTATATTTAGGATATTAAAGTTATTTGATAAGTTATGACATATAGTGAGTGACAGATAAATGAAGTTTATTGTTATGAATAAATTTAATTATGTACATCAATTTTTTTTTAAAAATAGATAATGAGGTTTAAAATAAAACTAAAGTATAGGGTCAGACCAAATGATAATAGTAATGAAGTGAAGATTATAGTCAATGCAATCTCATAATATATAAATCACTTACAATTTGTAAATCCACCAAATGGGTAGTTTTCGTGATTATAGTTACCTCCTCATGTTCTACCAAAGAATATTTTCATTTTTATTATTGTCACACTCCATCCATAAGAGATTGATCTAAGTAGACATATACCAATGAACTATGATTGTAATGCATAAATTTTGAGTATCATCAAATTATGAAACACTAAATGATTAAATGTTTAAAGATAATAAATAAGGCACAAAATTTGATACATGATAACATTATGTATTTTCAGACTCACAAAAAGGAGTATTGATAGTAGAACAATGGAAATTTACAATTCAAGATATTTAGCAATAATTTCCATAAACATGTTTAAAATTAAAACTAAGGACACATCAATGTAACTTTGTAGTTTAAAAATCTATCCTCCACCTAAAACATACAATCATCTATTTAATACTATATTTAATATAATTAGGTATATTCTACCTTCATGACCCATGATCACATTCAATGATAGTGAAATAATTGATGGTGGTTCATTTTTATATGCATTGTTCATATGAGCCTATAGTGATCAATAACCTTTATATATTATAATGATTCATAATGGTTCAAGTGAGAACATTGCACAATGGTACTTATGAGATTTATGAACATAGTGATACAATAATACCTTCTTATGTTTTTGGTGGTTTATTTTAATGATATTTTTATATTCATTAAAAGAAAATAATATGACTAAGCAATTCAAGAATGGTTTTAGAATTGATAAGAAAGGACAAGCTATATGAAAATATAAATAATGACCAGTGTATAAAAATTAATTTTCTATTTTTTATATTTGTAATTTTAGAAGATAGTTTTGGAATGGATGAACAAAAGGGTGAGGCAATAATTTTGTTGCCCATGCCAAGAACCATCTCATAGATAAAATGTTTCAACGGTTTAGTAAATGTTTACATTAATTTATTTAATAATTTTAGTGGTATTGTTACACCAATAATATATTTCATAACAAGAAAATAATATTTTTGGAGAATGCAAAATATATATAGCTTTCAATAGTTGAAGATAATGTTTTCAATTTCTCTTTTTAGCATTTCTAGATTTTAAAAATGTGTTTGATGTAAACTAAAATTCTTCACATATGCATACTGGTGATATTTTGATCAAAGAATTAAGGCCTAAAACATATTTTAATGATAATTTAAATGTGGTAAAAGATAAATAATTTGCATATGATGTTAAATTTTATGCCATTATATTGGATTCAAAGCTACTTATGACATGAATTCAAACACATTGAATGATAAACCATGAAACCTTGAGACAATAGCTTGCCCTTTAATAATAGGATTCATTATACCAAGTATCAATTTATAGGAATATAAAGATGATCCTGAGTAGCATATCAAATGAATCCATGGAACTTGTTTGTATTATGCAATAAATGAAAAAATTATTGACAAATTTATTTCTTAAAATATTGAAGGAATATTAATTCAAACGTTTTTATGATATGCCTATTAAATATTTGAGATAATATAACCAATTCATTGAATGATTAGTATCAAAATTTTCCATCAACATCGTTGAAGAGCTATCCTATGTATAAATTACTATGTTAAACCAAGGGTCCAATGTAATAATTTTGGTTCAGATTTACAAACTTGAAATAGAAAAATGAACCTTTACATGAAGGTAATAATAGATTTTTTTTATTATATATTCAGGATGCCTAATACAATGGAATAATATAGTATATATAACTCTATGAACTCTTTCAATAAATGAGTCAAGGTAAATCTTGAAATACACAAATCTATCCAAATATTTCTAATTCCTCATTTGTTCTCTCACATATCTCTATCTATGTGAGTTTTCAAATAACATAATTATTTATTTTATCTAAATTTTACAATATTACTCACCTATGTGAGTACTAACACAAATATACCTAAGATTTTTCCTCTTAGTGCTAACATGTGGTAAAATTAAAACATATTATGTTGCCACTACTCTCTTAAAATAGTGGATAGATGAGGTAAAACTCCATAAAAATTCATCTTTAAGCTCATAAAGGTGTAGCTCTTGAGTTAAATTTTGTTGGACCATTCCCATCTTCTATGTTCATAAATTTTGAATCCTCCAAAGTTATAGAGCTCCTAAACTATCTAGACCTCCATCTATGTTAATTTTACCTTGCTATCATTTCCTTCCTTAAAAAATTATTTTGTTAGAATATGTATCTTTATAAAATGATTTTATAGGGGTTTATTGAACACAATATAAATATCAAAATATCAAAAAGTAAAAACATGAAAAGAAAAATATGCCATTAAAACATTATGTAGCCTAACTACTAGAGGTTGGATAGATAACCTTAAATGCCCTCCAACCTCATGTGTCCTCCATCCTCCTGCAAATGAAACTTAGTATAACAAGTATAAAAAATTATAACCAATTCCATCATTCATTAGTTCTCCCTTAGTTATTTTTTCACCTTTTGTGATTACATTAGATTTGATTTTTCTCTTAAGTACATCATTATCTCTATTCTAACATTTCTAAGATTCATGTCCTATTTTATTACAGTAATAACATTCCACATCTTCCTTATGATTTTTGTGGTTCTTACAATTATTTTTATGTACATTACAATTTATTCTTCATCTTTGATATTTCTCTTTTTTCTTCTACTAAGAGTGATGATATTAAATCTTCAAGAGACTGAGATGGCATTTGACCAAGTGTGAAAATCAAATTATTGTATTTTGAAGGAAAACTATTCAAAAAATATCTTTTACATCTTCTTCATTAACTAGTTCTTTAAATTTTGCTAGCTACCTCATAAGAGATTTGAGATCATTTATATGACTGGACATAACAGATTCTTCACTCATTTTCAATTTGAATAATAATATTTTTAGAGATATTTTTTATTCATCACATTAGCACCAAATAACTTATTTAAATTATATAAAATTTATATGGATGGTTTTTCTAAATATACATAGTGTAGTTCAAAATTGGAAATTGCAAGAACTATGATGGCTTTGGCCTTATCATCTATGATATTCTATTCCATTAATTTATTTGCATCTATGGCTTGATTTTCTTTCCCAACAACTATTCCCCACAAGATTTTATTTATTAATTATATTCGAGTTTTAACTTTACATGTATGAAAGATAAGGCCAGTAAATGTTTTGAGTAGAATATCCATCTTAAAATTTGACCAAAACAACACCACTAGATGTTGGTTTCTACCAAAATTACATCCTTATAAACTTTTTTCACTCTAAATATGAAAAGACCAATTATTTATTTTAGACAACAATTTTGACATTTAAAAACCCCTTATTTATTTTATTTTTATTTTTAAAAAAAGATAAAGAGTATATAAAACAACATGACAGATTATGCTGAGAAGATTTCATAAAATATCAATGATAAAAAAAATTATGGATAATTATTAGAAAACTAAAACATAAAAAATAAAAAATAAAAAATTTCCATATATCAGGGTGGTGAGTTGATGAAGAACTACGCTAATACAATGTGCAAGTTTTGATGTAGGTTAATATTGATAACCAAGACATAAAAGTGGTGAATTAACATCAAGATTTTCCTGTTTTATACCTAGTGAACTTGGAGAGATTCATGGATGTACAATAAATACATAAAGGTATGAAAGGAATGAATGTATAGGACATTCATGTAAAAAGTATGTGGATCAATTTGAGTCACAATAGAGTAAATCACAACTAAGAAAAAAATGTTTAATTCTATAAGTATATCCATGATTACATGATGAAAGAATATCTAATGAATAGATTTTGAGACAAGCTAGTCCTATTTAATTTTTACTGTACTTGAGTATAGATTTAGAAGGTTCAAATCAATATTGGAAGTGAAGATAAGACAAATTTTTGTGGGGCACTATTTGTTATAGATGTATGATGAGTATGATGCTAGTAAGACCAATATGCACAACATTAGATTCGAAGAATGGGTCAAACACTTTGAAGGACACTCATTTGGACATTTTTCTACTATGATATTGGATAATAATTTTGGTATAGATTTATATCCTTTCAATATAAAAATAAATATTTACATAAAGTTAATAATATTCTTCTATTTGATAATATATTTCATATGTTTAATACAATGGATGAATATAATATAAATATCTCTATGAGCTCTTACAAGATAGGAGGTAAGTGTAATCCTCAAATGCATAAATATCTCCCAAGATTTCTCTTTCCTCATTTATTCTCTCACATATATTTATCTATATGAGTAATCAACTTACACAATTATTTATTTTTTATGTAACAATAACAATATTTTCTCAGCCATGTGATTACTAACACAAATATACCTAACACAATGAACCTATCAATAATAATGTGCTTTAATAATAATAAAAAAGCTAGACCAAATGAACAATGTTATAGATTAAAATGAATAAAATTATATATTCAACCAAAGGTTGATATCACCACCCCATGAGTCAATTATATTCAAGATATTCAAATTATTTAATGAGTTATGTCATATAGTGTTGTAGATGTCATTACTAGAACCAAGAGGATGGTAGACATATTTGAGTTTGAACTTTATATTTGGATTGCCAAATATATAGAGAGGTAATCATTTAATATTTTTTATTGTAGATAGATTTAACAAGGTGGTTGTTTTATTAAATATAATAAAATGAATGATACCATTAAAATATTATGTTCACATTTAAAAGATGTTGTGAGATTAAGTTATTTTACAAATCCATTATGTTAGATAGGGATACAAATCAAATAAATCATTGTAGATTATAAAATCAAATTATTAGTTGCATACATATAACAAAGGAACACAATTTTGTAATCACACTAGGTAGAATAACTACATGTGGCTTAACATAAATCCTCAGAGTATTGGAGAGATAAAAATTGTTCAAAACTCATACAAGGTTGATTTGGGTCACCTCAATTGATTAAACTTTGTCCTATTTTTTCAGGTTTATATCCTTCAAAAGAATATTTCAAATTTCAGGACAAATGATGTTGATTTCTACATTTGCAAATCTTATCAGTGTTGAGGATAAAAAAATCATAAAAATAAAATATAGTCATAGGTTTAAATATATTCATTATTTCCTACATCAATTTATATTAGTACCGATCAATAGGTCAGTATAAACTTATGATATTTACTCGATCCTTCAAAAATAACTCAGTGTAGACCGTGAATAAATTATATAACCAAATGAACCATAGGTGAAATTACCCTTGATTTTATTTATATAATATAATGGAATTTATATTTTCAATTATAAATTCTAAGTATAATCATGTATTTAATACATTATATATTTAGCATATTCCCTTATGAAACTTGAAGAATCAACATCATTCTTTTATGCCTAAATGTATAGATGAATGCCATATCAATTTATTCAAATTAAATTTAAAGATCTATATTAATTATATTAATCCCACCCATTAATACATCTTATTTTAAAATATATTTAAGAACTTATATGTTTATCGAAGAGTGCATAGCCTTAGGTTTTCCCTTAGGGCTTCATCCTCTTAGGGATTTAAATTTAAGTACTAGGGTTTTAAATTTAATTTATAGTTTATAATATTCCTTAATAATGCACATTTATCATGACTATTTTTCATGATAATTGTTCCTTAAAATGAGGAATTAAATTATTAGTTACATATTATTTTAAATCGATATTGTATATTATTTGGATTAGCTATTAAGTAAATGGGTAAGAAATGTCAAATATAAATACATGAATAACACTAAAATTATCAATGCAAAATTTAAAGCCTTCCTCCAATCCTATTTTTATAACATTCAATTAGAGATACCTTTAGTTAATACTACCTACACCAAAGTATTACATGTAGCCATTAGTTTTCTTATCATGTATTGTACAACATTCACTATTGATTGCATTAATAAATTTATCATGAATATTAATATTTCTAAGAAAACTAATAAAGATAAAAAAATAGGCCTCTATAATGAAAATTTAGTTGAATATATTAACATAAACCACATAAAATCAAAGAAGTGTTATATATAAGTACAGATGAGCATCAAAAGCCTTCTC
Organism: Torreya grandis; assembly: GCA_037957365.1. NCBI lineage: Eukaryota > Viridiplantae > Streptophyta > Pinopsida > Cupressales > Taxaceae > Torreya > Torreya grandis. The sequence goes on along the minus strand of JARHVA010004869.1, from coordinate 525,989 downwards.
GAGATTCAACATAAAGTATCTAGGCCACTATTATCAATACTATTCATATGCATATGCTCTAGAAACATACGTTTTATATACCCCAAGTTTGGAGGAAGCTTTAGCATTCAAAAAATTACATTTCCCATTCCTAGACAAAAAAAACATTTACCTATCCTATGATAGATATAAACATTCCATTGGTAATCTTGCATAATGAACATTCCCTTGAGTAAGTTTTTAAGGCTATGTGTGCCAAGGTATTATAGCCAAATGAATGAGCATCAAGATCTATTTATGCCATATATTCACACACTTTTATTGATAATCCATGAACCCCTGATATAGTAGCTTACCCTTTACAAATGGGATTCATTTCTGCAAATATCCATTTATACAAAGGTAAAGATGGTCCCAAGTAGCATATTGGATGATTCCATGTAACTTATTTATACTAAGCATAAAATCAAAAAAAAGTGACCAATTAAGTTCCATGAAGTTTTAAGAACTATTAGGTAAGATTTTTCTATCATCTCCCTCTTAATTATGTATGAAAATTTAACCCATTGGTTGACCAACTGATATCAAATGTTTTGATAGACAGTTAATGGGAGTTATAATGTATACATTACTATTTTAAACCAAGGGTCTAATGAACCTATCAATAAATACATGCTTTGTTAAAAAAATATGATAGCCAAGATCAACAATGTTATGGATAAAAATGGATTAAAATATATATTCAATCAAACTTTGATAGAAACACTCCAAGATTCAAATATATTCTAGAGGTTCAAATTATTTGATGAGTTATGCCATATAATTAGCGATAAAAAAACCAATTTAATTTATATGAATAAAATTAAGGACACATATACTCCTACAAAAAATTATGTGAAGAGTTTTCAGATAAAACTTAATTATAGGGTTAAACCATATAGTAAAAATAATTAAATGAAGATTACAATCAATGTAGCTTCATAACCTATGAACTAGCTTTTAAGTGAAATATCCAACAAAGAGATGATTTTAACAATTACCATTACCTCTTCATGTGATATTAAATAAGATTCTTGAGTTTATCCTTATCATGCTCATTCATCCAAAAGAGCTCATTCTAAGTAGTCTTAGACTATGGAACTATGACTATAATGCATAAATTATAAGTATCATCAAATTATAAGGGATTAATGAATACATGTTTAAAGATGAGGCATAATATATAAGGTCCCATAGATGAAAACATTATCATTTTGGGGACTCCCATTAAGGAATCTTGATTGCTAAATAATGGAATAAAAAATTTAAGATCTTTAGTGATAATTTTCAATGGTAATTTATGCTTTAAAATCATATCCTCCACCTACACCATATAATCATCCACTTGATACTATAATTAGTATACTTAGTAATATTATGTCTCAGTCACCCATGATCATATTCAGTGAGAACTAGATAATTTATCATGATTTAAATTTTTATGTATTATTCACATGAGCCTACATTGATGAATAACCATTACATAGTGTAATGATTTATAATGGTTAGAGTGAGAACATTCCATGATGGAACTTATGAAAGTGATGAGGATAGTTGTATGATACTAAATTGGTATGTTTCTAATGGTTTAGTTTGATAATATTTTTATATTCATCAAGAGTATATAATGTCACTCATGGAAATTGTTAATGGTATTAGAAAATATAAGAAAGGAAAACCTATATTCAAATCTAAAGAATTTTGAGTTTACAAAAAATAGCTTTGTCTTGTTATTATTTTTATTTTTACAAGATGGTATTTGAATTGATGAATAAAAGGTAAAATCAATGACTGAGAGGCCTATTCCAAGAATCATATCACATATAAGACATTTTAATAGTTTATTAAATGTTTCTATAGATTTCAATAGGAACATTAATGGTATTATTGCACCAATAATAGATTTCATCAAGGGAAAATATTTCTTATGAACAATGGAAGAAGCATATTTATTTTAATAGCTGAATAAAAAGGTGGGAAGAAATATTTTATCATTACCATAATTTATCAAAGTTTTTGACTTATATTTTGATGCTTCACATGTGAGTATTGATGTTTTGTTGAGTCAATATGTAAGGCCTATAGCATATTTTAGTTATAATTTAAATGAGGTAAAACATAAGTATTCTACATATGATGTTGAATTTAATTCCACTGTACATTAAATAAGACACTAGAGCCTTTTCTTAGTGCCTAAAGAATTGATCCTATTTACAAACTATGAGATCTTGAAGTATGTAGACACTCTAAAAGAGAATTAAAATAGTGAACATACAAGGTGGTTGTACTTATTAAAAGGATAGACTTTTGTTTTAAAATATAAATGAGGAAACATGATGTTTTGATTAGGCAAGTGGTATTATAAGCTATTATGGTAGGTGAAGTAATTCAATTTGAGTTTGATAAGGAATCGAATGATACTATTAATAAAAATTTGAAGGTAGTTGTTCAATTTAGGATTAAATTAGTGCATGAGACATGTAAGATTCATGATGAGTATCTTATACAATATGGTTATCTATTTAAGGTGAGACCATTATTTAATCCAGTTAGTTCTATGAGAGATAATATTTCAATGGAATTACATAGTGGTGGTTTAGGTGGATTATTTATGAGAAAAAGACAATAGATTTAGTGGAGGAGAATTTTTTTTGGCCAAATATGAAGTGATATGTGGAAAGATATGATTCAAGATGTAAGATATTCCAACTAGATAATGGCCATACAAAATAGCATAGGGTCATTTATGCCATTATTAGTATGAAGAGGATGTTGAACATATTTGAGTAGGGACTTTATATTGGGGATGTGAAATTTAAAGAGTAGTGATTCTATTTTTTTTTATAGATAGGTTTTATAAGGTGGTTCATTCCATTACATGTATTAAAAATAATGATTCCATTAGATTAGTATATATCTATTTAAAACATGTTGTTACATTACATGGTTTTCTAGAAACCATTACTTAAGATAGGGATACAAAAAATTATTATAATTTTTTGAGTACTCTATGGAAAAAAATAAGAAATAAACTAAAATTTTATATTTCATAACACCCAAAAACATATGGATAAATATAAGTATTAAATGTGAGTTTAGAAAGTCTATTGAGATGCATAGTTGGAGACAAGCTAAAGTAATGTGACGTAGTTTGAGCATAAGATGAATTTACATATAATAGTTTTGCATATAGATAAATAGGGAAATCGCCATTTAATTTTATTAATAGAATAAATCATAAAGGATTTTATATTTGGTTTTTTTAGTAATTTAATAAAGACTTGATGATGATGAAAAAGTCTTTTTAGACCATACACAATAATTTAAATAAGTAAAAACAAATCTACATGAAAGCAATCAAAGGTATAAGGAAACAAAAAATGTAACAATAATGCTAAATGTATTTGAATAGTTACATTTGGTGATGGTGTATTTTATATAAGAAACATTTTAGCAAGGAACATACAAAAATATTAATTACAAGAAGACTGGTCAACGTAGAATTGTGAAGAGAATTAGTGATAATGCTTATGTTATGAGTTTAAAACATTTTTTTATATTTATCAAATATTTAATGTTTCATATTTATATTATTTTCATAGAAAATATGAAGAATATAAATAGGGTGAATAAGTGTATTGTAAGAAATAGAGATCTAAAAATAAGACATAAAGGATGGTGCATGTTATAGATAAGAAGATAGTGAACACAAGGAAAGACATCTATAGCAAGAAGAAAGATATTAGATTTCATAATGGTAGTTTAAAATTATTGATAGGAATGAATTTTGTGAGTATAATCAGGGAGAAACATAGGAGATAAATTTATATCAAACATGAGAGAATGATTCACACACTTATGTTTCATTTTCCATAAGTTTTTATCTAGGAACCTATTTGAGCACATTTTGTTTCCATGAATATCTTGTAGATTAGAATGCTTCCATAACCATTCTAGATAATAAAGGTTGATTTCCATTTGTTTTCTAGACCATAACTGACCATCTAAGGGTCTAAAATTATATTTTAATAATTTTAAGTCCTCAAAATGTGATCCTTTCCTTTAGTGTCAATCATGCTCGAGATCATCATTGTGCTCTCCTTTCTTAGATTCCTTTGCAACTTCTCGCCCACTTGGCCCATTCAAAAATTTACCATTACTCCTGATCCAATCCATTTTTTTTCATTCTTTAAGATTTTTATGTTGAATGTGAAGGATTAAAAGATAAAATAGACTACCTTTATAATTTTTTTAAATGGGTGTGTGGAAATGATAACCATATTAAGTCTAGGGGGTATGTGAATGAAATGTCTGAATACTTACCATTGTTGCATATGATTTTGTAAGCCCCATTTCATGAACCATGTGTGTATATTTGATAAAAATGTGATTTCGCATCTTTTCTTGACATGGGTTATGACTATTGAAATCTTTTAAAAGTTTATAATTTCATTTTTCCAATATTGAAGTAGAGGGTTTTTATTAGATTTGCTTTGGACTACACTCAATCTCATTAGATGATTCGATTAATGATGCTTGTTGAATTAATATTCAAATTACCAAAATCAACATAGGGGAAATCAAGTTTGTTTTGACTCGATGAGGATGACTAAATATTTCCTTCCAAATGTTGTCCTTTTTAGGAGCTTCAGTAAAGCTATGTTTAGATAGTTTGGGATCTAGACTTTACTATTTTAAAAAATTTAAAGTGGTTTGGAGATTTTATTGTCATAAGTGTTCTTCAAAGATATTTATTTTATTATAGATTTATTCTTTTTTTCTAATTAATCTTATTTTATAGATGTCTATATCTTTTTAGTCAATTTTTTTTCTTGATTACCAACCTGACAACATATCATTCAAATACTTTGGGCAAGGCATTTATTAACACTATTGTAAGTAGTTAAAAAAAAATGAAGTTGTAATAAAATCACACAATAATACTGAGTATAAATTAATTTTTTAAATAATATTAACCTAATCATATTATTGTGAATGATATATTACAAAGAGATCAATAATAAGATCCAACAACTAAATTGGTTCCTCTCTTGAATACCAAATTATTGTTATCGTCATTTTTTATGTTTTAAATTCAATTAAATTTTTTTATTTTTATATTAAAAAAAAAAAATACATGTCCAATAGAAATTGTCTTCCAATAAATACTGTCAAATACAATTGTAGAACTAAATTATATAATTTAGCCTAAAGGATTCATAAAATTCAAATTTAGAAAAATATAAAGTTCGTATATAATATACAATTTTTTTTAAAGTTATATATATAAAAATTCAATTCTACATTTTAACCACACTTCTTGGGGATGTTGTAGGAATATTTTTAATATTTAAAAATATTGAAACGTTCCTTAGGATAAGTTGAAGAGAAATATTCATATATAAAGATATATAATGAGTAAATAAACATGGTGTTCCATATTCATGCCCGAGAACATTATTATAGTAAGCAAATAAGTAATGTTTTAAAACTAATTCCATTGCTTTTAGTTTATATTATATCGGTTTGATTTTTTCCATAATTTAACCCCAATCAACACAATTATTTACTTTTCAAATCAACGTGGAAAATTATAATCTCACACACACACAAGGAGGAGAAAATGTTAGAGAAATATATGTAATTACTCTAGCTCTTCATAGTTTTCAATGTTCTTTTAATATAATTAAAATACATAAATAAGGTCATACGGCCGTCAAATTTTTGCATGCAGGCGCCTATAAATGAAATTTGTCCAAACTAACCATTTGAAATCGAAATGGTTAAATTGAAAGATTCAACATTAACTCAGTTTTATGGGGATTTATTGAAAGAGATTTATCATCCCGAGTCGCGTACGTCCCGCTAGAAGGATAACAACCGTTTTGAATGAAATAAAATTATTGACCTTGTAAGTGTTGATGAATTATTCTACGATCTGATTAGCGGTAAACATAGTGATTCATTCAATTTTTAAATTATCTACAATCCAAAAATTAAGTTGATTGATTTTTCACATCATTGTATATACCAGGAAAGACCGAGGATAATTATAATGTGCAATTACATATATCGACGTTAATATTAACATTAACATTACCCAGTTTATCAAAATCTCAATGAAAAAAGTATATTGACTTTGTAACGGGACGAATTCTTCTTGTAAACAAAGTTATTGATTCTTATCACAAGTTTTAATTTGTATTAGTATACATTGATTAATTCTTGTCACACGTTTTAATATCTTAATTTGTGTAATAGGACGCCAAAATAAGTAATTAAAGAAAGAAAATAAACTTGCCAAGAGTTCTTAGCGCAGCAATACACTTGCCATGAAAGAAAGTATATATATATATATATATATATATATATATATATAAATAAAGTAGTTTATAATTTTTTTATGAATATTTTTTTTATTTTTATTAAATGTACTATTTAACGATTAATATAAAATGTTATAATATTTGTTTATGCAAGAAATAGAAATGAAAAATTATTACGTGTTGTTGGAAGTTGTAATATAAATATTATTTTTATAATAAGTTGCTTTTACATTGTAGCGGGAGAGCCCTTAACACTCATTTTCCAGAGAATCATTGTATTGCTCAAATTGTATTGTTACATATTAGTATCAACAACATTTTTTATTCTATAGGTAACATATTCGAAGTGGATGGACCCACAAAATGTGAATCATAAACTTGGTAGTTTACTCAGTTTAGATCCATAAAGTGAATTTTTCTTTTAAGGAATGTAAAATGTCACTATCATTCCAGTTATGGTGGATATCAAAAATATGATGATCAAACATATCAAAATTGATTAAGTTAAATATCTTTTCAAGGGTGCATCTGTGATAAAATTTTACATTCAACAAGTTTATTGAGTTTGTGAACAAGAATGTCATAATCTTAAACATCACCATCTAGAAACAATTCATTTTCAGAAGTTGTATGCTGAATATTCCATTGGTAGTAGGAATATTTCATGCTGTGATGCCAACATCATATTATATTTTATATTTTGGGCTATAATATTATAGTATTTTTGTTTTAATTATATTGCTTATATTTAATCTTATTTTATATTATTATCTAATCTTATCTTATATTATTATGCAAGTTATATTGACTTGTGGAGTTGATTATTGTAATTCTCTTTTTGATATATTTTGATGAAAGTTATGTTATTATATTTCCACTACATGTGGATTATGGACCTGAATCTTAAGATTTAATCTATATAGATCATATGGTTACCATAGATTTTTAATGAGTAATGGATTATTTAATGATCGGTAGATTTCCAATAGATTTAATCTATATAAATTCATATGGTTACATAGATATTTAATGAGTAATGGATTATTTAATGATCAATAGATTTCCAATGGTTTTTTGTTGCTCTATGTAGTATCGAAAAGATTTTATGTTTCATATATATGAATGCTTGAAAGTCCATATATTTTATATGATTTGATACCATCAATCTAATCATGTCTGTAGATTGTGTTTTGCTATGTAACCTTGGTGAGTATGATGAGCTGTTAAACATATCATTTATATTTTACATGTGGTTATTGGTATTAAAATACTGCCTTTAGTACTTGACATTAACAAGCACGACACAATTTTAAGATACATGACTTGAGCATTTTAAAAAGGTCCTGCAATTCCATCCTCTCTAACTTGCATTCTTTCTTATGAGTAAATCTTTAATTTATTCTCATATACACCTACAATAACGTCATTGTCTATTTCAAACAAACATAATATAATGTATAGACATCTTTAAGCTCTTAGTTAAGTCTATCTTTAAATAGGTCATTTTTCACAGGTCTTGTAAGTATACCAGTCAATATGGACTAATCTAGTTCAAAAGAATCCACTCAAAGACACAGCTATTTTTTAAATTAGACCTATCCTTAAGGTCAACAAATTATCTTAGCATATTAGTAGCATGATAAATTATTCAATTAGAATAATATATAAAAAATCATGGTCTCATTTAAAAAGGAATTGGCACATATCTCATATACATCTATACACAAGTGTACACTATGAAAATCTACCATGTTCTTCCCATATTGAAAGCTGATCACTAGGAGTAGTCACAATCTAAGTTTAAATCACTCAAAATACTAGTCAAATCTAGTGTTGTAGAGTATCAAAGCACATTATTAACTGCATACATATAGTGAAATAACATAATTTTATAATATCGATTGGTGGGATAACTACATGTAGAGTTGCATCCCTCCTTAGAGTATTGGATGATTTTTGCATAAAAAGTGTTAAATCATAACACAAGGGTAATAAGGGTCAACACAACTCATTACACTTTCCACTATTTTTTTAGGTTTGTAGCCATCAAAATAATATTTAGAATTCTAAGGCAAAGGAGTCAGATTACTACATATATGTGTATCATTGATATTCACAATCAAAAACTTAAGGAAAGCAAATACTATTGTAGGTTAACATATAGTGACTGTGTTGTTGTTCAATAAAGGTTTGTCCCAACCAATAGTTTAATATCAACTGATGATATTGACATGATCCTTTAAAATAAACTTAGTGTAGACCATGAAATAGTTCTAAAATGAATGGACCATAGGCATGTTTATCCTTGATTTTCACTTCTAGAATACAATCACAATTAGAAAATCAACCATATAACGTAAGAATCATGATCTGTTTAGTACAATGTATATTTATCATATTTCTTTACTAAATTAAATTAATCAATATCACACTTTTACATTCAGATGAATGCTTGGATGCCATATATTGATCTAAATTACATTTAAAAGTTATATTCTAACTAGATTAATCTCACACATTAACATTTTTTTTAAAAATTTATTGGTGAACCCATACACATATAGAATAGTGCATAGCCTTAGGTTTTACCTTAGCTCTTCATCCACATACAATTTTAAATTCCAACCTTATGATTTTATTTTTAAATTATATTTTTTTATTTTTATTTAATATAAGACATTAATCATGACCATGTTGAAGAAATTTTTTTTTTAGATATATACAGGGTTTTGAGTGGCCCCCAACCATATAAAATATTTTTACAAAAAACTGCCATAGAGGATATGTCTAAAAATAGAGACTAGTAAAGCAAGCATGGAGTCAAGCCAGACAAAGACCAAAATAGACAAACAAAAAATAGAATCTATAGAAATATTTTTCAAATAGAATCTAAATGTAGCTCAAAGGCTAACTAGTAAAAAATAGAAAAATGAAAAACCATATGACATAAAAAGTAAACCTTTACTTAGGTCAAAGTCATATCATCCAAGTCTTCCATAAAAATAATTTCTCTGCCTTTTAATTCATTGGTTAACTCCTCATCAAAAACCGAGCACTTGTGTTCTTGTGAAGATGCTTTGATAGCTCCCATAGAAATAAATGAATTATTTCTATCAAACCTTCCCTATAATGCCTTTGAAACTACCCTTTTTGGCAATTTCCCAAGCCACTGAAGGTTTACAACTAAACCACTATCTACGACTTTTGACAAAAGTTTAACCGCTTCCACCCTAACATTATTATGATGGCTTTCCCTCATTGAGTTATTTATTCAATTGGGATTTTTATCTATGCCATGGATGGAGTTATTATAAAGTATCCTTCTGAAGATCCTAAAGAGCATACTTTCCATTTTAATTTTTTCACAAAGCTCATTAAAAGCATAAAATGAGTTTCTAGAGCATGAATGGCTAACACTAGGACCACGTTAAAACCATTCAAGATAGTGAATGATAATTTGGGGAGAGGTCCCATATCATACTTGGTAATGTCCTTCAAGATGCCAATATTACGATATGTCTTGATGAAGAAACACACCAAATCATAAATGACCTTGATGTTAGAAAGCAATGCAATATGATTTGAACTAAACAAAGAAGCCACCTTGACTTTGGCATGACTATGGATACCCTGATCTATATAATTAGCTTTGAACACTAGTGGAATAGCCTCAAAAAACTATTCCATTGGCACCTAGAAGATGTTTTTTAATATCACCCAAGAACTTCCCCCTTCAAATGCTATCTCTAGAATAAAACTTTAGCCATATAGAGTAGGAGTGGTTAGCATAATTTTAACTCCAAGGTCCATCACAAACCCAATGACACCCAAAAAAGACATGCCATAAACCAAGTGGAGAGCTAGAGGAAAATAAAAACACTATTTATCTTCGAGAAAATAGGCCATATCAAGGCCATTGAGGGTGATCAAATGATATCATGGAAACATCTCGAGGTATACATGTCACATGATTACCATCAATCAAGCGAATAAATAGGCATCCTTTAAATTATTGTGAAAATCATCACTATAGGAGTAATCATTATGATTGATTATGGTGAAGGATTTAGTAAAAGTTTAGACCCATCCACTAAAAATGTTGATAAACAGTACAACAGTTCCACTAGATTGTCAATATGCCAATCCTTCCCATTTTTGTAAATATTTTTAATAAAAAGTAATACAAAAGGAAAGATGATAAAATTAACATTCTAAATTGATAGATATAAGGGATGAAAAATCTTCCTAGGTTTCTCATAAATTTTCTACTTGACTCATTTTAAATTGATCGATGCCATAATTGGTTATGAAATCAGCTATAACATTAGCTTCATGATAACAATGATTACACTCTAGGTAAGCAAAGAGAACCAATCTATCCCAAACACTCGAGAAAATTTTTATATCTTCCAAGAAGTATTAACTTTATTTTGGAAAGAAAAAATGATAATATGTGAGTCCCCTTTAGTGCTAAGCTTCTTGATATTACATTGGATTGTAAGTTCAATCCTATTGACAAGTCCCTAAGCCTCTACTTTATTATTAGTACCATAAATAAACTTGTTGGGCATTCTTCTTATAAAATATCTTATATAATCATGGATAATACAAGTAACTCCTAAATCCCCCTGATTTCCTTTGAAAGCCCCATCAATATTTATCTTAAACTACCATACTGGTAGAGGAATCAAAGAGCACTTACCCTTTCTTACTTTTTTTCCAACAATTAAAGTTAACCCATTAATGGGGATGTTGATTGAAAATTATCACTTAACATAATCCTAAAATTATCAAGTTATAACAATATGAAGAGAGTAATTTCAATGAAATTATCACTTAACATAAGCCTAAATTTACCAATGAACAATCCCAATCCTTCCTCTGATCCTATTTTTTCAACATCTAATTCAAGGTACCTTTTGTTAAGACTTTAAATAAAAAGACTTTCTTAGATCCTTTATTCTTTTCAAATTCAGATTTTACAATAGACGTTATTCACTCTATTGATTAATTTATCATGAATATTGAAACAGATGAAAAAACTACTAAATATCAACACGATGCCTTGGGAAAATAAAAATTTTGTTTACTATGTTAAAATTAACCCACATAAAATCACTTCAATATTATATATACAACAACTATCAGTACTATTCCTTTGCCTCTACTCTAGTAACCTATGTGACATCAACAAAAAATTTGGGGGTAGTATGAAGACTTCAATAAATTCTCTTTCCCATTCCTACATATAAAAATTTCACCCCTCCTATGATGGTTACAAATATTCCATTACCAAAAATATTTAATGATCATTCCCTTAAGAAGAATGTGATATATTGATATGTCAAGGTGTTGTAGCTAAATCAATGTGCATCAAGAGCTATTCATTACATGGATTCACCAACTTTTCTTGATAAGCTATGAACGCCTAAGATAACATATCACCCTTTACGAATAGGATTCTTAGTTCCAAATATCCACTTATAAGAAGGTAAATATGACCAAGAGTAACATATTAGATCATTTCATGTAACTTATTTGTACTATTCATATAATGACAAACTATTGACCAAGTGATTTACAAGAACTTTGAATAACTATGAATTAAGATTTTTTTTATGATCTCCCACTTAAATATATAAGAAGATTCAACCCATTACCTAACCAATTGCTATCATAATGTTTCCATCAACATTGATGATGAGTTATCCTATGCATACAGGATACTGCTACGATTGGAAAGGAGGCTGTTAAGATGATCCTAGAATTGTAATAGAAGACTAGGGTCTTCTTTGTTGATTTTGTTCTTGTTTAGGTCCTATTTTTTGGATGTTATAACTAGTATTGATACTTGGTTCTTAGTTTTAAAACTTATTTTGAGTTTCTAGGTCTCTGTAAAACCTGGGTACTTTTTTTGGTTCAGGTTTGTGGTTTCGGGTCCCTGTAAAACCTGATTTTGATGTCGATCTTCAGTAGGTTTTAGGAATGCTCTTCCTAATGGATGTAATTGCTTTATCTTTTTATTTATGTTAAAGGGTTTCAGGATCCCTTCAAAACTTGCTTTTACCTTAATCTAAAACAAGAATGAAGTGAAGATGTTAATCAATGTAGTTTCATAACATATAAATCAATTACAATTGACATGTTCATCAAATGGGTAGTTTTTATGATTATCATTTACCTCCTCATGTGTTACAAAAGATAATTCTCAAGTTTATCATTATCACACTCCATCCATAAGATCTAGATCAAAGTCGACTTATACTAATGAAATATGATTGTAATTCATTAATTATGAATATCATTATATTGTGGAACACTAAATGAATAAATTTTTAAAGCTGATAAATAAGGTACAAAATCTTATTGATGATAACAATATCTATGTTTTTACTCCCAAAGAGGAATATTAATTGCAGAGCAATGAAAATTGATAATTCAAGATATTTAGTGATAATTTAAGTAAACATGTGTTAAATTGAAATTATGGAAACTTCAATAGTGCTTTATGAATTAAAAATATATCCACCACCTACAACATATGATCATCCACTTGATACTATTAATAATATGCTTAGGTATATTCAACCTTAGTGACCCATGATCACAATCAATGATAGTAAAATAATTAATGATGATTAATATTTTTATGTATTATATGTATGAGCCTAAAATGATGAATAACCTTTACATAGTATAATGATTCATAATGGTTCAAGTGAGAACATTTCACAATGCACTTCTGAGAATTATGAACATAGTGGTACATGATTACCTTGGTAAGTTTTTGGCTATTTATGTTTCCACCACCTACAACATATGATCATCCACTTGATACTATCAATAATACACTTAGGTATATTCTATCTTAGTGACCCATGATCAAAATCAATGAAAGTGAAATAATTGATGATGATTCATATTTTTATGCATTGTCAATATGATCCTATAGGGATTAATAAGCTTTAGATAGTATAATGATTCTTAATGGTTCATGTGAGAACATTACGCAATGAACTTATGAGAATTATGAACATAGTGGTATACGATTACATTGGTAAGTTTTCGGTGGTTTATGTTAATGATATTTTGATATTCAATAAAATAAATAAATAACACTAAGGAATTTGTGAAAGGTATTATAATTTATAAGAAAGGAAAATCTAGATTAGAATATAAACAATGAGGGAAATAACATATTCTTAAAGATTTTAGAAAACACCATATTTTTATAAAACATTTTCAAATAAATTATAGAAACTATAACTTTAACAAAATAATCACAAAAAATTATTTGTATATAGAAAAGGAAAAAATGGAGAAGTAATTAACATAATCAGTGAGAGTGTAGACTGAAGAGAAGGTTTTGAGAGTAGTAGAGGCATCTAGCTCTAGTGCAGTGGGACACAGGTGAACTAAGCTAGAAGGGTGTGAATACTCAAATAGACAAGTGCGTGAGGTTGATGAAGTAAGGAATAAAGGAGGAATAGGTGTTAGGGTAAATATATTAGAGCATGAGAAAATAACTAGGAGAATTTGAGGTAGGGGAAGGCACAATTCTCATGTTTGAGATCAAGTCTTATCTTCATTTAAGTAGATTGAATCATGTCTTGATTCCCTAGAATATTTTTTATGGATAAATAAGTTGGGTACAAATAATGGCCTATCAAAGAGAGGCTCCACTCATAAGGAGTGATAATTTCTAGCTTAAATAGGAGAATAAGGGATTTTGTTTAAGGCATTAGTCTATTTATATTACATTAATATCTCTAACCCATTCCATACCTATGGTTATTTTTGTAAAGAAGCTATTCTCAAGACACATCCTAGTTCAGATCCAATTCTTGTTTCTAAAAATTAGATTCCTTAAAAAAAATTCCCTGAGAAGGAATTAATTTATGTAGAGGGTTATAAGGAGAATTGATAAGTAGTTTTTTCCTAGAAAAAAATTCTTAAGATGCCTTACCTAGGTGATGTTCCCTTAGTTTTCTTTGAGTTTTTGCCTATTCTAAATATAAGGGATGTAGACTTTCAGTGGTGAGTTTCAAAAGGGGAATTAAATCTTCGATTGGTAGATGTGTTAGGAAATTACCATCATGGAAAGTGTTTTAGTAATGGATGGCAATAACTTGGCCTTATTTTAAAACCCCTTCCATCTCTATGCTATCAAACAATTTCTTTTATTTTTAGTTTTAATTTATGGAAGATAGAGATTGTATATGGATGAATGGGCCTTTGTTTGTGGGTAAATATGGTTTGATTTTTTTCCCATGGGATCATTTATTCGATTGATGTTCTTTATTTATTATGTAATCTCCAATATGGGTAAGATTTTATAATCTTCCTTTAGCCTTGCATGATCCTAGTCTTTTCAAACAATTAGTGAGTAAACTAGGAGTCTTTGTTAAAATTTATAATTCAATTGAATCAAATCTAAATTTTTTTAGAGCATGTGTCATGGTATATATTTATCTAAACCTTTACCTCATTATTTCAAAATATCATCTTCCCATAAAGTGTGGTCTCAATGTTTTAATTTTAAATGTCTTTCATTTAGATGATTCAAATACAATAAAATTGATCATAAGATTGCCTCTTTTCCTAAGAAGAATTTTATATATGGGTAAATAATTTAGTACAATAGAATATCAGAGATGATAAGGCTAAATCCAACATAAGAATTTGACTTTCTGATTTTGAACTACACAATGTAGATTTAGAAAAGCCTTCCATATAAATTTGGAAGAATCTAAATAAGTTGTTTGGTGCTAAAGAGATGAATAACAAATTATATCTAAACATACACTTATTAAAATTGAAAATGAGTCAAGGAGTTGTTATCTCTAGTCATATAAATGATATTAGATCTCTTATGAGGTAGGTAGCAGAAGTCAAATCCATAGTTGATGAAGAAGATGCAAAATCTATTTTGTTGAATAATTTCCTTCAAAATATAATAATGTTGTTTTCACTCTTGGTCAAATTACATCTCAATCTCTTGAAGATATGATTGCATCATTCTTAGGAGAATAAAAAAGAATGTTATCAAAAGATGAAGAAAAAATAGTGATTTACTCAAAATATAATAATAAGAACCATAAAAATAATAAGGAATTTGTGGAATGTTATTATAGTAATAAAAAAATCACAAACATCATGTAATTATAAAATAAGAGATAATGATGTACTTAAGAGAAAACTCAAATCTAATGAGGGTAATGTAATAACAAAAGGTGATCCAGTAATTGAGGAAGAATCAATGAATGACGACATTGATTATAATTTTGAATACTAGTTATAATAAGTTTCATCTGTAGGAGGATGAATGACACATGATGTTGGAGGACATTAAGCATCCTCTCTCCAACCACTAGCATTGAGGCTACACCATGTTTTACTGACATATTTTTAACTATTTTTACTTTTTAATGTTTTCATACTTCTATTATGTACTCAATAAACCCCTAAAATATCATTTTTGAAATAGAATATTCCAAATAAACACTTTTTTATGGAAGGAAAAGATATCGAGGAAAACTCGACATAGATGGAGATATAGGTAGTTTAAATCTCTAGAAATCTAGAGGATTTATAATTTAGGAACCCAAGAGATGGGAATCATCCCATATATTTTAGTTTAATAACTACACCATTATGAGGGTAAAAAGGAAACTTTATGGAGTCGTACTTAGTTTATGAAGTGTTTATAAAGAGTAGTTATAGTCTAATATGTTTTTTTTGACCCCATGTTAGTACTAAGGGGGGAAATATTAGCTATATTTGTGTTAGTAATCACATGGGTGAGTAAATATTATAATAGTAATATAAAAATTAATAATTTTGTTAGTGGATAACTCACATAGATAGAGATATGTAAGAGAATAAATAACGAAAGATAAATCTTGGGAGAGATTTATGTATTTTAAGATTATCCTTGACTCTTATCATGAAGGAACTTAGAGAGATATTTATATTATATTCCTCCATTTTATTATATATCCCATATATATTATCAAATAAAACTATATTAATTATTTCATGTAAATCTATATTTTTTTGTAAGTGTGTAAATAGAGAATTATTACATTGTACCCTTGGTTTAGCATAGTAAATTATGCATAGGATAACTACTCATTGATGTTGATGGAAAATTTTGATAGTAATTTATCATGGAATTGCTTAAATTATCTTACATAATTAAGAGGGAGGTCATAGAACCATCTTAATTCATAGTCCTTCAGACTTATATAAAATAAATTGGTTAATAGTTTGTCATTTTATGCATAGTACAAATAAGTTCCATGGAACAATCCAATATGCAACTCAGGATCATCTTTACATTCTTAAAATGGATGCTTGGTTTTATGAATCTTATTGCTAAAGGTTAAGCTACTATCTTAGGGATTCATGATTTATTGATCAAAGTCTGTGAATTCATGGCATAAGTAGCTCTCAATCAATTTACAATGTCATAAACATCAACATGGTATCTAGAGTATTTATTTGTTACCTAATTTAAATTATCATTGAAATATTTAATGGGCCTTTCTTATTTAATCAACATAACACTAATACCCATATATGAAGCATTGAAGTCTACTCCCATACACATTTTCAACAAAATAAATGTTATATATAGCAATAGAAGAGCATAAAAAAGTCTTCTTGAGATTCAACATCAAGTATCTAAGATGCTACTATAAGTACTATTCCTATGCCTATGCTCTAGTAACCTATGTGGCATCCACCCCAAATTTAGAGGAAGTATTAGGCATTAAAAAAATTATATTTCCTGTAACTACAATTTTTTTACCTATACCATGATGGATATAAATATTCTATTGATAATCTTACTGAATGAGTATTTTGTTGAGTGAGTTTTTATAGCTCTGCATGCCAAGAAGTTCCAGTTAGATGAAGGTGTATCAAAATATATTTATGAAATGAATTTAAACACTTTGATTGATAATCCATTAATCCTTTATATATTTTCCTAAAACTTTATCAATAGGATTCATAGCTCTAAGTATCCATTTATACAATGGCAAAGATGATCCCAAATAGAAGAAAAGCTAAAGAAAATATTTGATAGGAATGTCACTCCAAAAAAATTCCAAGAAGGTGATATATTTATACTTTGGGACATTAGGCATGAGGAGAAGGGAAAGCATGAAAATTTTTATTCCTTGTGGATGGGTCCCTATTCTATTGACTATCAGATTGGGAAGCACACTTTTTTTTGAGATATTTAGATGGTGAAATACTTGAACTATCAACATCTGAAACACTTTATTGATTAAGTCCTTAACATGTGTACAATATTTTATAGTGTTTTATTATTTTTTCTTTCTTTTCTATTGACCGTATTATTTGGGCCTTATTTGTACAATTTCTTTTCATATTTTTTGTTGTGTGTTCATTTTCAGATCCTCTTAATCTATTTTTGTTAGTCTATAATGTTTTGTTGATCCTTTGTATATATTTGTTCAAAGTTTCTACCTCTTGACTCTGTAGCACAATCGATTGGCACCTGGTCTTTTGCTATGTGGTTCTTTGCATACCTTCAAGGGGTATGCATCCTTGAGTGGGAGCCAATGTTAGTGCCATAAATTGCACTAAAGTAATTAGGCCCTTATCAAGTGTAAATGACTATGTCCATAGCCTAAATTCCATTTCTAAGTGTTCCTTTTGAAGATCAAGTTTAACTAAAAATTAGCTAAGTTATAATATGGTCTTTTCTTGGTGAATGTGTTTTTGCCTCAGATTTTTTTGGGATTTTTGGCATGAACAAAATGATCAATAAAAATCGGTCTTTAGGGTATTTGTCTTAGATAAAAGGTCTGAAGACTTATTTCTATTGGATATTTTATCTTCTACAAAAGGTCCAAAGGAATTCAATATCTTTTTTTTCATCTGACTAAGTGTTTCACACAAAATCCAAAGGGTAATTTATTTTAGACTTTTTTTTTATGATAAAAAGTTTTAATAGCAGTTTCCCTTCAGGCAGTTTTCTTGTGCAAAAAATGATAAAAATCCTTTATTTTGGAAAAGGTCCAAAGTCTTAATTATTTAAAAAAATTTGTCCATGACAAAAATTCTAAATGGAACTTACCCTTTGGGAATTTTACCTATGCAAAAATATTGAAAGCAATGTAAGGACTTACTTATTTCCTTCAAAGTATCTAAAAAAACCCTAAAGGGTAATTTCCTTTAGGCATTTTACCCTTGTATAATTTTATAAGGAGAATTTCAGAAGACCTAGAAGAAATTTTTTAATAAGTTCGAAGGGCATTTTTAAGATATCTAAAGCTCCATTTTAAAAGATAAAACGGAAATTCTATAGGGAAAGTTCCTTTGATAAAACTTCTAAAGGGTATGTTCAAATGGCCAAAGGGCATTTTTTGTGAATTTTCAATGGATTATAAGTCTTATTTCCTTTGGATATTTTACCCAAGTAAAAATTATAAATTAATTTCATTCCTTCATGAAAATTACCAAGTTCAATTTTTATGCAAAAATTATTTTAGACAAAATGTCTGAAACAATTATCCTGATGAGGATAAAAGGAGATTAGTGTAAATTCTTCCAAACAAAGTGTAAAGATCCAATTCCTTCAAAAAAAGTATAAAAGACCAAAATCCTTTAAGAAAATTTTCTTGAATAGTTTGTCTAAACTAAATGTCCCTATAAAATACCTTAAAAAATTATTACAGGATAATTATGTTGAAAAAAAGCCTAAAGCAGAAGTGTCGAAGATAGAGGAGCCAAAAATGAAAGGCCTAAAAATCAAACAATAATGCCAAATATAAATTCATATTAAAAACTACGATGGAAAAAATTCCCCAAATAAAATTTCAAATTATAAAGGTGAAAATCTTGAACACATCTTTTAATAAGCACATAGGCATCAACTTTAAGATGCAGTGACTAGCCATTATGAATCAAATGTTCCAAGATAGTCATGTGAGCATCAATTTGAAATCTTATGAACTAAATATTTATTTTAAAATAGATAAAAATACAATGTCACATGTTTATGTGGAGCAAGATGATTAGGTAATGTATGATCAAAGCTAAATAGTCAAAGGAACGCAAGATAAGAGTAGGTATGACAAGTGTCAAGCTCATGGGGCATGATTTAAAGATTAGGCACATTATCACCGATTAAAATTATGTGTTCAAGTGTACACTATCTAATCTATGGAACATATTGAGTCATGACTTTTCAAAGAAGCCTCAAGTGAATTTAGGACCGCCTCTTGGAAAGAACACAATAGCCTAACAAAATTGATAGAGTAGGATACATAGAGCCCATAAACCTACCAAGTGGCATGATTTTAGCATATGACTTATAGATATCCAATGGAATTTAACCCTTTAAATCAATATCAATGGCATGTAATTGATAAAGTGAGAAAATCTAATGGTGTGAGCTAAGATCAAATTTTCAAAAGGCTTGAAACTAATAAGAGAGTGGCATCTGCCTAGATTATAGCCAATGAAGTAGCCTAGTTAGTTTTAATTTATGTGGATGCCTAGTTAGATCCAAGGTGGAATTATAGGTGTCAATATGTGGTAATATTTGTTAAAAAATTTAAATTTGATGTCTCTTTCTTGGTCAAGAAATGAGTTGAAGCACAAAAGATGGTTCATGAGATGTTCTATAGTGAATATTTCCAATCATGATCATAGATCATTTTTTATTTCATGTCATAATTGAATCATTCTTGAGCTATCATTTTAATAACATGCTATTGCATAGTGTGAAAAAAATATAAGGTAGTTGTCCAAGAGGTTCCAGTTGTGTAGACAAACATTGACCAACATCTCTAGGAAGTTGCACATAAGGAAACAAAATTTGGTCCTTGACCATGAATATTCTCCCTCTAGCTTGAATGAAGATATTTATAGTCATGCAATTAATGAATTTATTGAAAATATTCATCATTCATTGTAGAATTAGTTAGAGTAAGGATTATTTTCTTTTAAATGGATGAATATTTAAGCTATGGCAAAGGATATATTCTAGCTACGAATATCTGAGTAGACTCGATGACTTGTTGTATAAGTTTCTAGGTTATGACCCATAGTTCTATATTTAAAAAATGTATAAATATGGTTTTTATCCTTTGTTTTAAGGTTGTTGTTGGTTGTTATAGGTCGCTATTTTAGGTTTCCATTTTCCCTAAGTCTAGGTTCAACACAATTGTTTTTTTGGATCAACTATTGTGTGTAGATCTTGTCTCCCTTGCTAAGGTGGTTGCATCTATACATCCATTAGTAAGCTTTGAAAGAATGTTTATGTCTCCCTTGTCAAAATAATAATCTCACCATGATTATCCCCATGGCATCATTTTGTAGTGTTAATGTTTGTAATATTTATTTTCAAGTCAATGGAAAATATTTATGGTTCTTTATTGTATCCTATTAATGAAATAGAATTATATGTTTTCTAAGTTTTGTTAAATAGATATTTGGGCTTTTATCCATTATTGGTTGTCATTATGAGCATGTACCTAGGTTATAAATCTCTTTTTACAATTATATTTGGAAAATTTTCATTGAATACCTTTTAAGTGAACCTTGGGTTCATGAAATTATCAAGAGAAAGTATTTAAGATTCTAGTTTTAGTGTATGTTCTAGTAAATTATGGATCATTTGATGTTTACCATTATCTTTCATTTCAATTTTTATACATCTTCGCTAAGAATTTTTTTTTATGAAATACTACCAGACACCCTATTATTTAGTATCCACCATCATGCCACCCATTCTTTTATAATTATCTGATGTATCCTACCCTACAAATAACACAGCCTATTACATATTATAAGTGTTACTTGCTTTTAAAATGTATGATATAGTTCATATTTAAAAAATGCTTTTAAGTTTGTGCTTTGAATTCTAGTGCTCAAGTTTTCCATTTGTCCCCTATTATTGAAAACTCTATAGAATGAAGATTGAGGTCATCCCTTCATTTGACTTTAGTAGCTTGTGTATGACACAGAGCATTTGTGAATTTCATGTGACAACCCTTCATGGGTGAAGTGTGTAAACTTGGTTATGCTCTGGTCATATTTGTCCCTTATGCCAGGAATTACCATGGAGATTGAATTTATAAATTCTTCCATGTGAGGAAGCTATCCCATAGTATCTCTCACCTTAGATTAGGTAGAGCCAAAAGTAGAAGAGATTTAACCATACCCTCTATAGCTACCTCTCAATGTTTTTCTACATTCGATCTAATTTCAATAAAAAAAAAACCCTTCCCTGGCTACAACAACATTATAGCAGATTTTTCATCATTGCTTGTCATTTTACTTCAAGTGTGCAAGGCTGAGTGTATGAGGTGTATAACTAGAAACTAGTATCACCCTCAAAATAATATGTAGAATTTCAAATAAAATGAGGTTGTCTTCTACATTTTCATGTGTTATTAATTTTGAGGATCAATAAAATAAATAAATAAAATACAGTCATAAGTTAACACATATTCATTATTCCATAAATTTTTATAGGTTAGTACTAACCAATAGGCCAGTATCAACCATTGATATTTACTCAATCTTTCATAACCAACTCAATGTAGATCATGAATAAATTATATGACCAAATGAACCATAGGTGATCTTATCCTTTATATTATTTCTAGAATAAAATTAAATTCAAATATTCAACTGTAAATTTTAACTATAATCCTATATTTAATGCATTTTATATTTACCATATTCTCTTATGAAATTTGAAGACTCAACAACACCCTTTTACATTTAGATGTATACTTGAATGCCATATCAATTTATCTTAATGAAATATTGGTGAACATATTAATATAATTTATGGTAAAGCATATTGGTGAAATTATAAACATATAAAATAGTGCATATTCCTAGGTTTCCCCTTAGGTATTCATCCTCTGAGATTTTTAAATTTCATCCTTATGGTTTCACATTTCAATTATAGTTTTTAATATTCCTTAATAATGCACATTGATCATGGAAATTTTGAATGATTATTATTCCTTAACACAACTAATTAAATTATTATTTTCATATTCTTCTACATGGATAGTTTATCTTATTTGGATTAGCTAAGTAAGCAGAGGGGTAAGAAATAAAAAAATATAAATACACTAATAAGGCAAAAATTATCAATGCATAATCTAAAGCCTTCCTCAAATTATAGTTTTGTAACATTCAATCAAAGATACATTTTGTTACTATTACACACCAAATGCTTACATGAATCCATTATATTTTCCTATTATGGATTCTATAACATTCACTATTCCCTCTATTAGTAAATTTATCATGAATATTAATATTGATGAAAAAAGTAATAAAGATAAAACATATGCCTTTAAAAATGAAAAATTAGTTGAATGTATTAACATAAACCACAAAACTCAAATAAATGTTATATATATCAAGAGATGAGCATAAAAAAGTCTACTCAAGATTCAACATCAAGTATCTAGGCTATTACTATCAGTAATATTCATATGCCTATGATCTAATAACCTATGTGGCATCCACAAAAAAATTGGAGGAAGTATTAGGCATTAAATAAATTCCATTTCCCATAACTACACAAAAAAATTTACTTATCCCATGATGGCTACAAATATTCCATTGATAATCTTGTTGAATGAACATTCCCTTGAGTAATTTTTTATAACTCTGCATGCCAAGATATTGTAGCTAGATGAAGGTGTATCAAAATATAGTTAGGTCATAAATTTAAACACTTTGATATATAATCCATTAATACCTAATATGGCAACTTGAACTTTACCAATAGGATTCATAGATCTAATTATTCATTTATACAAAGGTAAAGATGATCCCAAATAGAATATTAGATCATTCCATGTAACTTATTTGTTTTATGAATAAAATGACATAATATTTACCAATTTAGTTCCTTAAAGTTTTAATTACTATGAATTAATATTTTTCTATGATCTCTCTCTTATATACGTAAGATAAGTCAACTTATTAGTTAACCAATTAATATCAAATGTTTCCATCAACATCGATGAGGAGTTATACTATGCATACATTACTATGTTAAACAAAGGGTCCACTGAACCTATCAATAACTACATAATTTGATAAACATTATGATATCCAATGTGAAAAATGTTATGGATAATAATGGATTAAAATATATAATCAATCAAAGTTTGATAGAACCACTACACGATTTAATTATATTGAAGATGTTCAAACTATTTAATGAGTTATACCATATAGTTAGTGATAAAATATTTAATTTATTTTATATGAATAAAATTAAGGAAACATAAATAAACATAGATAAATAGTTTGAAAATAAAATTGAATTATAAGGTTAAGCCATGTGGTACCAATAATGAAATGAAGATTGTAATCAATGTAACTTCGTAACCTATAAACTAGTTAAAATAGATAGATCCATCAAAGAGGTTATTTTAATGATTACTATTACCTCCTCATGTGATATTAAATAATATTGTCTACTAAATACTTATCACACTTATTCATCTAAAATAACCTAGGATAATTCATCATAGACTAGGGAACTATGACAGTAATGCATAAATCTTAAGTATCAAGAAATTGTGACAGATTAAATTAATAGATGTTTAAAACTAAAACATAAGATACAAGATATCATAGATGACAACGTTCTATTTTTTGAGACTCCCATAGAGGAAGATCAATAACTGAATAATGGAAGTAAAAAATTTAGTATCTTTATTGATAATTTTCAAAGGTACTTTATGCTTTAAAAATGTATCCTCCACCTAGAACATATAATCATCCAATTAATACTCTAATTAGTACACTTAGTAATATTATGCCTCAGTCACCCATGATAACATTAAATGAGAACCAAATATTTGATCATGATTCAAATTTCATGCATTATTCACTCAGTCCTACATTAATGAATAATCATTACATAGTTTAATAATTGATAATGGTTAGAGTGAGAACATTGCATGATGTCAGTTATGAAATTGATGAACGTAGTGCTATGAGATTAAATTGGTATATTTATGGTGGTTTAGTATTATGATATTTTTATATTTATTAAGAGTAAACAATGGTACTCAAGGCCATTGAGAATGGTATTAGAACTTATAAGAAAGGAAAACTTCTATTAGGGCTTTAAGAATTGTAACCTTGTAGAAAATAGTTTTGTATTATTTATATTTGTATTTTTACAATATGGTTTTAGAATTCATCTATAAAATGTAAAATAAATGCTTAAGTGGACTATTAAAAGAATCATATCATAGGAAATATGTTTTAATGGTTTAGTAATTGTTTACATAGATTTCATTAACAATTTTAGTGGTATTATTGCGCCAATAATAGATTTCATCATGGGAAAATATTTATTGTGGACAAGGGAAGAAAAATAAAACTTTTAATATCTAATATAAAGGTGGGAATTTTTTTTTTTAGAATTTATATAATTTAACAAAGTCTTTGAATTAGATTATGATGTTTCACATCTGGTTATTGTTGTTCTATTGTGTCAAGAAGTAAGGCCCATAGCATATTTTACTTATAATTTAATTGAGGTAAAACATAAGTAATTTACATATTATATTGAATTTAATTCCATTGTACATTAATTAAGACACTAGAGGCTCTACTTGGCACCTAAAGAGTTTATCCTATTTACAAACCATGAGGCCTTGAAGTATGAGAACAATCTGAAGAAAGAATTAAAATAGAAGACACACAAGGTGGGTGTATTTACTATAAGGATACACTTTTGTTTTGAAATATAAATGAGGAAATATGATGTTTTTATTAGGAATGTAGTATTGAAACTATTATGGCAAGTGAAGTAATTGGATTTGATTTTGTTAGAGAATCAAATGATACTAATCCAAATTTTTGGAAATTAATTGAACAAATTAAGATTAAATCAGTGAGTGATACATTTAAGATTCATGATGAGTATATTATATAATATGGTTATCTCTTCAAGGTAAAACCATTATGTAATCCAATTAGTTCTATGAGAGACAATATTTGAACAAAAATACACAATGGTGGTTTAGGTGTACTCTTTGATGAGAATAAGATAATAGCATTGGTGGAGGAGAAGTTATTTTGGCCAAATATGAAGGGATATCTGGTAAGGAATGCTTCAATATGTTTGATATTCTACTAATAGTACCAAGAGGATGTTGGACATATTTGAGTAGGGGGTTTATTTTGGGGGTGACAAATTCATAGAGAAGTAATGATTGCATTTTTTTTGTAGATATGTTTATAAGGTGATAGGTTTCATGACATGTAATAAAAATAATGATGCCATTAGATTATTAGATATGTGTTTAAACATGTTGTGAGATTACATGGTATTTTGAAAACAATTACATAAGATAGGGATACAAAAATTTGAATTCATTTTTTGAGGTCTTTGTGGAAGAAGATACAAACTAACTAGAATTTTATATTGCATAAAACCCACAAACATATGGATAAATATAACTACTAGACATGGGATTGGGAAGTCTTTTAAGATGTATAGTTAGAGATAAGCCAAAGTAATGTGACTTTGTTTTAGTACAAAATGAATTTACATATAAATATTTTGTGAATAGATCAATGGAGGAAAACTATTTCATTATTTTAATTGAAAAAATCATAAAGGTGATTTATATTTGGTTTTGTTATTAATTTGATAAAGATGTTGTGATGATGAAAAATCATTTGTAGACCATATGCAACAATTTCAAGAAGTAAAAAGAAAGCTACATGAAAGCAATGAAATTTACAAGGAAACAACAAATGTAATAATAATGACAAATGAATTTGAATAAAGACATTTTGTGATGGTGTATTTTATAAAAGAAACATTTTACAAAGGAAAATACTACAGGATGAACTACAATAAAATTGGTTTGTGTATAATTGTGAAGAGAATCAATGATAATGCTTATGAGGTAAGTTCACAACAATTATTTTTATATTTATCAAATATTTAGTGTCTCGTGTTTATATTATTTTCATATATAATATTATGATCACAAAAAGCTAAATAAGTGTATTTTAAGAAAAATGTACCTAAAAATATGGCATAAAAGATAGTTATTGTTATAGATAAGAAGATAGTGAACACAAGACAAGATATCTATAACAAGAATAAAAATCTTGGATTTCATAATGGGAGTTTAAAATAATTAACAAGAATAAATTTCACCAATATAATCAAGGAGAAATATAGGAGGTAAATTCCTATCAAAAAGAGGATAATGATGTACATGGCTAAGTTTCATTTTCCATATATTTTGATTTGGGAATCTATTTTTAGCTTATTTTATTTACATGAATATATTATAGAATAGAATGCATCCATCACCAGTGTAGCCAATAATGGTTCTTTTCTATATATTTTGAAGACCATAACTAGCCATCTAAGGGTCTAAAATTATACTTTAATATTTTAAGTGATTTTATAAACATATGCATTAAATATTTTAACAACCAGACAAGAACATGAGTTTAAGTTTCCCCATTAGTTTTAATTTGTTGATTGGGTAATACTTTTTTTTAGGCCCATCCAATATTTCTTGCAAATTCCTGTAAAAATAGTGTCTTTCTAACTTCCATTCAAAAGATACTAAAAATAGAAATTTCTAAAAATAACTTGGTTAGTTCACTATGAATTTTTCGATTTATTTAATTTTCTTAACTTTACATTTCAACTCATATTTTAAGTTTTGATTTATTTAAATATTATTATTTAATTATTTAAATTCTTTCATTAATAATCAATAAATATTAGTGTTCCTAAACTTTTGAGTAAATTGTGCCTATAGAAAATTTGCTTTAATAGTTTTAGATATTATCACAAGGAAAGTGTTCTATATGGATATAGGTTTTCAAGATGAAGAAAGATGAATACAAACGCATGCACATTTAAAACTTATGATATTTCATAAAATACCTATCTATAGTAGAAGATAATGATATATGATGGCACACAAAGCATATCATAGAGAAAATTATGATATTAAACAAATGTATTTGGTTACCAAAAGTGTCAAAGAATTATTGGACTCACAAAAGAAGGCTCAGATATCCATTTTAAATTTTAATCAACCACACACACATTATATATCACTAATAAAGATAAGACACTTAAATAGAAATAAATTTAATTAAAATAAGTTAAACATTATATCTTTGTGGTCATATATTTATAGCTATAGAAATAAATCTGTCATACCCTACTAATTACATTCATAGTTTTTAAATTTGGACACAAATTATATAGTCTAAATTATTCTTATTTTTATCTTGTTTGGACCACATTAATCATAAATATGATAAAACATAATAGTGAACTTGTTCCTTGTATTCAACACATCAAACCCTATGTATTCATTTATAATTTCTTAGGATTACATTCTTTTATCTTAGGTTTTTAAACTTAATTTATGAGCTCACCCATCCTATATTCAAAATTTAAAATTTAACTCTTTTTACATAGGAATTCACACTCATTTTCGTAGTAGATTTTATTATATTAGGGTTTTGACTTGGCCTCATATGTGTGTGTGTGTGTGTGTGTGTGTGTGTGTGTGTGTGTGTGTGTGTGTGTGTGTGTGTGTGTGTGTGTGTGTGTGTGTGTGTGTGTCTATATATATATATATATATATATATATATATATATATATATATATATATATATATATATATATATATATATATATATATATATATCATATCTAATTAAAAAATTAAATTATTTTCATATAAAAAGGATTAAAAATTTAATATAATGTTTATGGTGTCTTCCAATAAAAACTACCAGATACATATGTAGAATATAATACTGAGTTATATAATTTAATAAAAAGGACCTATAAAAACTGGATTTAAAAAATATAATGTTTTTACATTATATATAATTATTTTAATTATGTATATCTAAAAATTCAATTCTACCTCTTAATCCCACTTCTTCTCAATTTTGTAGGAATATTTTTAATATTTAAATTTTTTGAAGAAAAATGTTGGTTAAGATAAGTTGAAGAAAAATATTCATCGACATGAAAAGATATATAACTTTTAAAGTAAAATTTTATTCCATATTCATGCCCAAAGAACATTACTATAGCAAGCAAACATGTTTTCCTTTAAAACTAATTCCCATGCTTTGAATCTATATCATTAGTTTGAATTTTTCCATATTTTATTCCAATGAATGCTATTATATATAACTAAAATAAATAAGGTTTATAAATTTTTGTCAATTTGGTCTTTATCATTGGTGAAAAAATGGAGAAAATGAGATAAAAATAGTTGTCTAATGACAAAGAAACCAGGGCTAACATTAAATTTTGTTACATGTAGCTCAAACTAACACTTTGAAATTGAAATGGTTAAATTAAAAGATTAATCA
Source organism: Torreya grandis (assembly GCA_037957365.1). NCBI lineage: Eukaryota > Viridiplantae > Streptophyta > Pinopsida > Cupressales > Taxaceae > Torreya > Torreya grandis. The sequence continues at coordinate 497,225 of JARHVA010004869.1, read as the reverse complement.
TTAACTCATTTTTATGGGGTTTTATTGAAACAAATTTATCATGATGGGTTACATATGCCCTCCTAGAAGGATAATGACCATTTTGAAAGAAAAAAAATTATTGAATTTCTGTGTTGAGGAATTATTCTACGATATGATTAGTGGTATACAAATTGACTGATTTAATTTTTAATTTATCTAAAATTACAAAATTTATTTGTTTGTTTTTTCCCAATAACAATGCATATATCATGAAATACTCAGAATAATTATAATGTGTAATTGTATATGTCAACGTTAATATTAACATTAACACTACCCAGCCTATCAAAAACAATTTGAATTTTATATATATATATATATATATATATATATATATATATATATATATATATATATATATATATATATATATATATATATATATATATTCCAATGGGGTTCAAATTTTTCTAGTAAATAATGTGATTGATTCCTATCACAAGTTTTAGTTAATGTAATCGAATGCCTAAATAAGAGTGATAAAATGGTAGGGATTGAAGAAGTCTAGGCTGGCATGCATTTTTAGCACAATAATACACTTACCACGAATGGTTGAATGAATGAATGAATGTGTGTGTGTGTGTGTGTGTGTGTGTGTGTGTGTGTGTGTGTGTGTGTGTGTGTGTGTGTGTGTGTGTGTGTGTGTGTGTGTGTGTGTGTGTGTGTGTGTGTGTGTGTGTGTGTGTGTGTGTGTGTGTGTGTGTGTGTGTGTCTATATATATATATATATATATATATATATATATATATATATATATATATATATATATATATATATATATATATATATATATATATATAACAATTTTTCATGAGTAATTAGTTTTGTCTTCAATTACTATTATTCAATGAATTATTTAAGGATTAATTTTAAATGTTTTAATACTTATTTGTGCAAGCAATAAAAATGGGAAATTCTTGAGTTGTTTGAAGTTGCAATATAAACATTATTTTTAAGATAGGTTACATTTTCGTTATAGCCTGAGAGCCTTGCAAAATCATTTTAAAAGTAATCATTGTAATGATCTAATTATATTTGTACATAATAATATCAACAATATTTTTTTATTTTGTAAATAACATATTCAAATTTGATGGACCCATAGAATTTGAATTATAAACATGGTATGCTACTCAATTTGGAGAATATAAAATGTTACTCTCATTCCAGTTATGTAGATATCAAAATCATGATGATTAAGCATATCAAATTAATTAAGCTAAATGTCATTACTAAGGTGTATCTATGATAAATGTTTACATTCAATACATTTTTTTGAAGTTGTGACCGAGATTGTCATAATATTAAACTTCAACATTTCGAAACACTTCATTTTCAGAAGATGTGGAATATTCCATGGGTAGTAGGAATATTTCATGTTATTATGCAAAATTTATATTACATTTTATATTTTTGCCTCTATTAGTATAGTAATTTTTTTAATGATATCATTTATATTCAATCTTATCTTATATTGTTATGTAATTTATAGTGAATTGTGGACATGATTATTGTAATTCTCTTTTCGATCTATTTTGTGATAAAAGTTATGTTATTATATTTCCATCACATTTGGATTATGGATGAGATTTTTTATGATTTAATCTATATAGATTCATATGGTTTCCATATATATTTAATGAGTTTTGGATTATTTTGTGATCCATATATTTATAGTTATTATCTACTTTTTTAGATCAATTCTATAGGAATAGGGTCCTAGTCACATAAACATAATTTGAAGAGAACAAATTCAACCTCGCATAATGGTCTTATTGTTAAGGTATATACCCATCATATTATTATAAAGATTATCTTACTAAGAATATTAAAAATAATTCATCTTTGTTACAAAACTAGTCAAATGGAATACCCATAATTACTTATCTCATCATCACTATTTATGCAAATAAAACTAACTTTACTAGGCAGTGAGTAAGGGATGAGTCTACCTTTTTTCCTACTTCTTACCACATTTCATTATTCTTCATTACCCAAATTATCTAAATCCAAACTCAACGTTCCTTTGCCCTCCTTATGTTTACCTCTAATAACTTCACTCTTATTTATAATTTTACCACTAAAACCAACTAACTCATCCTTATGAGTTGATTTTACCAACTGTGTAACCTCATATAAATTATTTTATATTATCATATCTGAAACTGTACCTTTAGGTTGATTAGAAAAAACTACCAAACGT
>JARHVA010004869.1:477500-487500 GCA_037957365.1 Torreya grandis | reverse complement strand
AATTCTTATAATAAACAAAGTGATTGATTTTTATCACAAGTTTTAATATGTATTAATATATATTGATTGATTCTTGTTAGATGTTTAAAATTTTTAATTTATGTAATAGAATGCCAAAATAAGGATGATAGAACTGTAGGGATTCAAGAGGCATGGGTTGCCAAGAATTTTTAGCATAGTAATATATATTCTATGAAAGGATATATATAAAGAAAGAGGCTTATAATTTTTAATAAATAATTAATTTTTCTTTCATTATCATTAAATGTATTATTTAAGGATTAATATTAAATATTATAATTTTTTTTTGTGCAAGAAATAGAAATGGAAAATTCTTGAGAATTGTTTGAAGTTGTAATATAAATAATATTTTTATGATAATTTGCATTTTCATTGTAGCTTGCAAGCCCTAAACAATCATTTTTGAGGGAATTATTATATTTTTCAAACTGTATTGGTACAAAATAATATCTACAACATTTTTTATTCTATAGATAACATATTCAAAGTTGATGGACACATAAAATGTAATCATAAACTGGATAGTTTAATCAATTTAGATCTACAAAAGAAATGGATTTTTCTTCTGAGGAAAACAAGATGTCATTATCATTCTAATTATGGTAGATATCAAAATCATGATGATCAAGCATATTAAATTAATTAAGCTAAATATCTTTTTGAAGGTGTAGTTGTGATAAATTTTTACATTCAACAAAGAAAAATATTATACAATCTAAATTATTTATATTTTTATCTTTCCTAGATCCCATTAATTCAAATAACATAAAATGTTATAGTGAACTTGTTCCTTATCTTGAACACATCAAACCCTATGTTTCCATTATGGTTTCCTTATACTTTATTAGGATTACATTTTCTTGTGTTAGGGTTTCAGACCTACTTTTTGAGCTTCCCTCGACATATATTCAAAATCTTAAACTACTCTATTTTTACATAGGATTTCACACTCATTTTCATTTTACATTTTACTATATTAGGTTTCGGACATGACCTCATTCATATGGGTATAATATGTAATTAAAAAAAATATCATTTTTGAAATCCTCATGGGTTTATCTTAGTTAAACTAATTGGACATAAAACCTATTTTTTTCCAAATATTCTATAGTCATTTTTAAAAAATTAGGAATTAATATTACTAGTATTTTAAAAACATGAAAATAAACATATTTTTATCTCAGATTATTTATTTACTTTATCTTAAGATATCCAAAAAAAACTAATTTTGTCTCCTATTATTCCATAAAAATATCTTGGGTTGACTTGTTCAAATTTTGTGTGTATTTTATCATAGTTAGAATGGATAAACATACAATATAATTTCTAATTAAATCTATGATTGTTATAATTTGAAGATTAATCATAGAATACATAATATATATGTCATATCCATGTAATGAAATAAGTCAAACTTATATTTAATTTAACTAAGGGAATAAATTATTGATTAAGAATCTTTGTAGATACTTAATAATTCATATTATCTAAGTATATAATAAAGATGATTCAAGTGACTAATAGATGTTAAAGGGAATTTATTACTAATTTTACTCCATATATATCTAAAGGTCATACTTTGTATTATCTATCTCTTATTATTCACCATTGACTTATATTGGAATCCATGGTACATTTTATTATAAGAAGAAGAGGTAGGCTGATATAACATGTCTAATATAATAGTGTTAGTCAAAATATTCATCCTCATTGCCCTCTACCTCACATGAGGCTAGGTAACTAACTAAATTTAAAGATATAATTGATAAAATTAATAATACTAAAGCCAATATATGTATATAAGAGACACTGAATAAGTAAAATATCTAAAATTATATTCTATTTGTTACATGCAATCATACAATCTATACTAAATGAAGTAAAACATCTAAATTTTTCATCTTTTATGATTAAATTGAGGAATAATAAAAGCAAGATATATTTTTAAAATGATGACTTGCCTACTCAACACACTATAAATCACAATCTCCTTTTGATCGTTAAATTTAAAGTCCCAAATACCTTATTCAAATATATCTTTATAAAATACCTCATTAATGAATATACATTAACGTCTTTGCTATCCATACTTTGATATCAATTATATATAAAAATACAAGAAACTTCAGTGTAATTATATATTGTTATTTAATTGATTTGTCATGTGTTGAAGTTAAGTGAATTAACAATAATATATATATATATATATATATATATATATATGTATATATGTGTATATATGTGTATATATATATATGTATATATGTGTATATATGTATATATGTGTATATATATATATGTATATATGTATATATGTATATATATATACATACATACATATACATATACATACATACATACATATACATACATACATAGATACATACATACATACATACATACATATATATATATATATATATATATAAGAGCCACTCAATAAGTAAAATATCTAAAAGTATATTCTATTTGTTATATGCAATGATATAAGCTATACCAAATGAAGTAAAACATCTCTATTTTTCATCTTTTATGATTAAATTAAAGAATAATAAAAGCAGAATATATTTTTAAAGTGATGACTTGCCTACTCAACACACTATAAATCACAATCTCCTTTTGATCATTAAATTTAAAGTCTCAAATACCTTATTCAAACATATTTTTATAAAATACCTCATTAATGACAATATGGATCAACTAGTACATTAACGTCTTACCTATCCATACTTTGATATTGATTATATATAAAAATACAAGAAACTTTTGGTGTAATTATTTATTGTTATTCAATTGATTTGTCATGTGTTGAAGTTAAATTAATTAATAATATTAAACTATTATATATAGAGGATCTTTATCTATATATTGATTACCTGTGTGCCAATAAAGATGTGGATAGATGGGGTTATTAGCCTTAAATAGATCAACATGGAATATATTAAGAGTAACATTTTTATAAACATTGGGTGTAAATGTGGTCTTTATTTAAAAATCAGATAAGAACATAAGAGACTTTGAAAATATTATTTGCCAAGAGATCGGCTCAATTATTTTGGATATCATAATGGACCCCAAGGTATTCTCTATTGTGTTCCATTTGATGCTGAAACACATGCATTATAAACTACTATTAGGTAGACCATGGATACATGCAATGAAATTTTAACTATTTAATTTTCATTAGAGGATACAGTTTATCCACAAACACAAGTTTTTACACATATCATGTAGATAAGTCTTTTAAATATTATAAAGTAATAAAATCTAGAGATGGTTATAGTCCATAATTTGATGCTTTTTATTCTACTAGAATACCTTCATCATGGATCATAACACTAGAATAGACACATACATATGATTTTTTGAGTATCAAGCAAGAAAATTGAATAGGATTCAAATTAAAATGAATCAAAACAATAACTAAAAATAAAGGACATAGAATAAAAAAGGGTATCAAATCTTCCCTTATTAGTCAACTCAGAGGATCTCAATAGGATATATATGGAACAATATGATAGTGATGATGATATATTAGGTTTGGTATTATTTATTTTACCAATGATATCATATGCCTTTTCATGGGTGATGACCAACACATTTCCAATGCTTAAGTTATGGGACAATATTACAAAACCATATTATGAAGGAGAAACATGGTTTCATTTAGACATAGATTTACTCATTCGTTGCTTTCTTTCCTTCCAAGAATTTAAATTACTTTAAGTTTTAAATTAAATACACTAATTACATTATAATATAATATTGGTTTCATGTAATTAAAAAAATGAAAATAGGGACCAGGTATAGGCAAGGTGTGTTGTACACACCACAATATACATTTTCTTTCCATTAACCTCATAATTTTATCCTTTTGTATCAATAGATTAAAGGAATGGGGAGAGGGTAAATTTAGTATTAAATCATTATTTTACATGATAAATTAGTCCTATAGACATGGAAATATACGCATGGTTCAACCCTTCATTTCACAACCTCCTCGTATCCAGAAAGCTAACATTTGCCATTTCACTATGTGTAAATCTTTAGCTTATAGTCTGACCCTGATATTAGAATTACTTGTATCACATGTATCCCATATTATGTTTAAAATTTGATATATATCTTACACTACAAATTACATATCATCCTTAACTCTCTATTATGTATGAAATTATTGTCCAAATATTCATGATAACATTGAGGCTTGTGACCCAAATCTGATTCTATAGTTTGTTCCTTACAATCACTCAAATATGTTAACCTTTTAACATGTATGGGGCATACTATTTTTTTAAATTAACCCTCCTATGGGATTATTTCAAAAGGTGTGGTACAAATTAAATAATAAATCTCACTTATTATTCATCTAGGACTTACCAAGTAACCACTTACGAAGCTTAAAATTAATCATTTTCATAAATGAGTTTTGCTGACCTATTCTTTCCTATTTACAAATTAATCATATGAGTATTTGTCTTACAGGTTTGAATCATGAAAATAGTATACCATGATCAATATGTATTAAGTTTTAGACTATATCACTGCATTCACATGCATAATCCATATTACATGATTATTCACATAGAATCTAATAGAAGAGGGAGACATACATTAGTAAGGGGCCCTCATTAGAGTATATGGATATGTAAAGTATAAATAATTGATAGAGGGGTGTTTGAGTTAAGTTATACCTAACATGAGCCCACAAACTTCAATTTTACAAGGTGACATGCCCATGTTTGTTGACCTAGGGTTTCGATGAAAATAAATATATCTAGAACATGTGTACATGATTCCAATTGATAATCTATAAGTAAAAATTATAACCTAACAAGTGTAATGAGAAATTATAAAAAAGTATGTTTATTTTTTTGTAATATATAAGAATTAGTTCCAATAAAAAAGTGTCAACTCTAGTGTCCCTATTTATATGATAGTGTCTAGGTTGGCAAAGAGTTAATTTAAATTTTTTTAGGAATCACATCCACGACCGATTCTATTTTTTCTACACCTGCATACCTTAGATCTATGAATGCATAATTCAAAAATATAATTATTATCTCTTCTTCTTATTTAAGAAACAAAATTACTATTTGGCATTGTACTGTATATAGTTAGCATGACTCCATAATTCAACATTGTATCATAATATATTTTGAATATGAATTGTTTAATTATCTTTCTTATAATATAACTTAATGCATTTTAATTAGGCTATTCTCTCCACACCCTTAATCAATTATAATAGTTAAATAATAGGGAAACAAGAACTAAAGGCATATACATACATACATACATACATACATACATACATACATACATACATAGATACATACATACATGCATACATACATACAAACATACATACATACATACATACATACATACATACATACATACAAATATACATACATACATACATATCCAATAAATAAGACTCAAACTCAGGTTATTTATTAAGTGGTATGATTTATTATTCTTTTTATCATTGATAAAATAATTAACCATAAGCATTTTGTGTTGTGGCTTATTATTGGCATCTTATAGCTACTTATTTTATCACATTCAATAGGAATATATTCAGTCTAGAATCAAGTTTAGTTTAAATAGAAAGTTCAAGGAGGGTCTTTATTTTTAACCCCAAATAATAAATTGTTTCTTATAACTTTCCTAGCTTCTATATCAATTGTGTTAAGATGTTTATTCTATTGTCCTATGTTTGGATATCTAAAACCATCTGTGGCATTCTATAATATGCCAATAATACTTGACCTAATGTTAATTTTATTTCCATAATTATTTTAAACTGATTGTATATTTTTCCCAATTTTGCCTCATGTTAATGTTGGGGGATTTTTACTATCACAATTTTGGGAGGATAGCCTGGATTTAACACCATGATCTTTGGGATTTAATTTGAAGTTGATTTATATTTTAAAAATAATTATACAGTACACTACGTATTATTATTTAAATATTATTTATCCATACCAAGAATAATTTGACAATTATAATTATTAGTTAACCACACAAATTTTGCCTTATATATGTTTGAAGAAAAACCTCATATGACATCATGGCCTTATTGTTGCCTACCATCTCTCGATTTCCACATTTTCTAGCTTTTATTGGATGTATCATAGACATGAATTGCTAGTGGGAAGGTTGGACGTTGGAGACGATTTATGGTCTTTATGCTTCGATAAATATCTGTGTTAGTATGATCGAATCGTAACATTGAACTTTAATGTGAGAAGCACTCCATCGATTGCTACGACGTTAACGAGGGCATGCCCACGAGAATGTCTGAATCGTCCAGTTCCGCCAACCACTGACAGCTTCCTCTGGACCAAAAGAGTTCTAATTACTCCACTCATCTCCACTGTGCTTCCATTCTCAAAGATAACAGACGCATCCAGATGAAAATTAGTACCCCTATGATCTGAATTGGCCTCCAAACCTTGAATGCTTCCCAATAAATTGGAGTTGTATTCAGGTCCCTGGGTCACAGGGTTGTCTATGACAAATATTGTTCCAAAGGATGACACATTTGAAGATGTTCCATTCACTCCTCCGATTACGCTTACAGTCGCATTTGGTCCTCTCGTGATTTCCTGCACATAGAACACCATGTTCTTTGCAGTGGCATGCAAGGTTTTGCTTGGCGAAGCAGTTATAGAAGAACATATTAGAACGAAGAAGAATGGGAAGAATAAAAAGCATAGTGAAGATTTTGCAGCCATTGAATAGAGTTTAAAAACACTGCACGAATGTGCCGATAAAGGATGCTGATAATAAGAAAGTTTGTGGGGGGCATATGATATGCAGGAGCTTGAACAGTATAAATAGCAATATAGAGAGACGACTTCTTTTGTAAGAGACTGGACGACTCTGCCGATAAGGAATAATGAGATTGAAGTGTTCAGCTATACGTCAATTTATTGCGTGGAAGTGTTCAGCTGTCTAACATTGAACCGTATAGTTTTAGTCAGAGTCGTTAAAGATTTATTTACAATAATTTTTAATAGTTTTCAACGGTGTGTTAATATAATTCAAAAACGTAAATAAGGCCATATGGCCAACAAATCTAGGCTTCCAGGTCGCGTAAATGAAATTTCTCGAAACTAACAGTTCGAAATCGAAATGGTTAAATTGAAAGAGACTTATCATCCCGGGTCGCGTACGTCCCGCTAGAAGCATAACAAACGTTTTGAACGAAATAAAATTATTGACCTTGTAAGTGTTGATGAATTATTCTACGATCTGATGAGCGGTAAACATAGTGATTGATTATGCTTTTATTTTATCTACAATGCGAAAATTAAGTTGATTGATTTATAACCACAACAATGCATATACCACGAAGGACTGAGGATAATCATATTGTGCAATTACATATATAAACGTTAATATTAACATTATCATTACGAAGTTTATCAGAATTTTAATGAAAAAAATACATTGTCTTTGAAACGGGGGATGAATTCTTCCAATAAACAAAGTGACTGATTCTAATCACAAGTTTTAATGTGTATTAATATATATTGATTGATTTTTGTCAGAAGTTTAAAAGTTTTAATTTATGTAAGAGAATGCCAAAATAAGAATGATAGAACTGTAGGGATTGAAGAGGCGTGGACTGCCATGAATTTTTATCACAATAATACACATGCTATGAAAGGATAGATATAAAGAAAGAGGCTTATAATTTTTAATGAATAATTAATTTTTCTTTCATTATCATTAAATATATTGTTTAAGGATTAATATTATAATTTTTGTTTGTGCAAGCAATAGAAATGGAAAATTCTTGAGAATTGTTTGAAGTTGTAATATAAATATTATTTTTATCATAATTTGCATTTTCATTGTACCGTGTGAACCCTGAACAACCATTTTTGAGGGAATTATTGTATTGTTCAAATTGTATTGGTACAAAATAGTATCTACAACATTTTCTATTCTACAAATAACATATTCAAAGTTGATGGACTCACAAAATGTAATCATAAACTCGGTAGTTTACTCAATTTAGATCTACAAAAGAAGTAGATTTTTATTTTGAGGAAAAAAAAATATCACTATCATTCTAGTTATGGTAGATATCAAAATCATGACGATCAAGCATATTAAATTAATTAAGCTAAATATCTTTTTGAAGGTGTAGCTGTGATAAATTTTTACATTCAACAAAGATAAAGATTATACAATCTAAATTATTTCTATTTTTATCTTGCCTAGATCCCATTAAGTCAAATAAGACAAAATGTTATAGTGAACTTGTTCCTTATCTTGAACACATCAAACCCTATATTTCACTTAGGATTTCCTTCTACTTTATTAGGATTACATTTTCTTGTGTTAGGGTTTCAAACCTAATTTCCGAGCTTCCCTTGTCATATATTCAAAATCTTAAACTATTGTATTTTTACATAGGATTTCAAATTCAATTTCTTATTAGGGTTTACTATATTACGTGTTGGACTTGACCTCATTCATATAGTTATAATATCTAATTAAAAAATATATCATGTTTGAAATCCTCATGGGTTTATCTTAGTTAGACTAATTAAACATAAAACCTATTTTTTTCCAAAAATTATATAGTCATTTTAAAAAAATAGGAATTAATATTACTAGTATTTAAACAAAAATGAAAATAGACATATTTTTATCTTAGATTATCTATTTACTTTATCAAAAAAAATTGTCTCCTATTATTATTCCATTCAAATATCTTGGGTTGACTTGTTCATTATTTTATGTATATTTTATCATAGTTAGAATGGATAAACATACAATATAATTTATAATTAAATGTATGATTGTTATAATTTGAAGATTAATCACAGAATACATAATATATATGTCATATCCATGTAATGAAATAAGTCAAACTTATGTTTAATTTAACTAAGGGAATAAATTATTGATTAAGAATCTTTGCATATACTTAATAATTCATATTATTTAAATATATAATACAAGATGATTCAAGTGACTAATAGATGTTAAACGGAATGTATTACTCATTTTCCTCATCCATATATATCTCAAGGTCATGTTTTCTATTATTGATCTCCTATTATTCACCATAGACTTATATTGGAATCCATGGTACAAGTTATTATAAGAAGAGGAGGTAGGGTGCCATGACATGTCTAATATAATAGTGGTAGTCAAAAGATTCATCTTCATTTCCCTCTACCTCACATGATGTTATGTAACTAACTAAGGTTTATGATATAATTGATAAAATTAATAATACTAAAGTTAATATATCCATATAAGAGCCACTCAATAAGTAAAATATCTAGAGGTATAATTTATTTATTACATCCAATGATATAAGCTACACCAAATGAAGTAAAAAATCTCTATTTTTCATCTTTTGTGAATAAATTGAATAATAATAAAAGCAATATATAATTTTAAAATGATGACTTGCCTAATCAACACATTATAAATCAAAATCTCATTTTGATTGTTAAATTTAAAGTCTCAAATACCTTATTCAAACCTAATTTTATAAAATACCTTAGTAATGGCTATATGGATCAACTAGTACATTAAGGTCTTTCATATCCATACTTTAAAATTGATTACATATAAAAGTAGAAGAAACTTTAATTGTAATTATTTATTTATTGTTATTCAATTAATTTGTCATGTGTTGAAGTTAAGTGCATTTATAATCATGAAATAATAATATTATACCATTGTGTGTGTGTGTGTGTGTGTGTGTGCGCGCGCGTGCGTGTGTGTGTGTATGTATATGTGTGTGTGTGTGTATACACACACAGACACACACACACACACACACACACACACACACACACACACATACAGATATATATACACATATACAAATATATATATATATATATATAGATATATCTGTATATATATATATCTGTATTTATATATATCTGTATATATATATATCTGTATATATATATATATATATATCTGTATA